>JAECUM010016006.1:0-47349 GCA_016617855.1 Megalonaias nervosa | reverse complement strand
ATATATATATATTCACTTGTTTCAAGCAAATATCCTTGCTATCATTCAACAGTAAGGCTAAAAATTATATGACAGAATAATTCAATCAGCAGCTAATATTTCTTGATGCCTTAAATAAGAAAAATATATCTTCAACCCCAAAATGTTTATGATTTCTAAATATTTGTCAAGTTATTTCCAGGATACTGGAAGATGAGTTTTAATTTCCAATATATTTCTTATTATTCCTATTTTATGACTTATATTTGTAGAACCAAGTGCAACAATATACACAGATACCTATGAATTCAAATGTTTTGGCTCAAAAAATGAAATGGATGGATGGAGAGAACACTCCACATGAAGCAGTTGACCTCGCTTTGATAATAAGTTGGCCTGGAAATTAAGCCTTCCTGGAATGTGTTGGATTTGTGTGACACACCAATGAAGGTACTTCCATACCATAATACAAAGGTCTGGTGATTTTATCCCGACATCATTTTAAGACACAGTTCACTATGATCATATTGTCCAACATTATCAGAACCATCATCCTTTGGATGTGTTCCACCCAAGCATGGTAGGCATTGAAAATGGCCTTCATCTCTAGGACACTGATGTGAAGAGCTTTTGCTTGCATTGTCCACTTCCTGCTCATTGCCAAAATGTCCAAAAGCAAGTGTGCCCCCCTCCTCTGACCCTATAAATTGGCATCTGAATCAGATTGTAATTCTGGTAGTGGGGCTACGAAAATTGTTTCCACCACCCACCACTAAAACAGGAAATGTTTGATTTTGTTCAAGACTGTAATCTGGGGATCTAAATGATCTGAAATCAGGCACCACTGTGCCAGATGTGCCATCCGAAAAGGATGCATGTAAAGGCAGTCAAAATATAACAGGTCCACTGCCAGAGCAGACCAAGGAGCTTATGAAACTCCCTTGTAAAAATGAATATCTTGGCAAATGTCTTCTCCTCTGCATAAATTATACCTCTGATGTATTTGCTTAGAAGACAAACCTGGCTGATACAGACCAGTCCAGGCAATGTTCCTAAGTCCATGCATTGGCGGGGGCCAGGACTTATGCCTAAAGGGCTGCCAAATCGGATTAATATGGTCCTAGTTTTGCCCAACTGCACTTGTTGTAGTATGCATATCATAAACGATTCCAATAAAGCTGTAGTGGAACTGCTTGGAATGGCTGAATCTGAAGTAATCAGAGCTGTTTTAGGTACCTTCAGGGGGGTGGGACACTATATTAAAATCCTCCATAAAAACGGTCAATGATTCCAAATTCTAATGTATACATAATGCTTTGTTTTCAGAGTATTTTGAGCATGCCCTATTTTGTGGCATTTTGATTGGCGCTAGTCAAAATGTCTTTGGCCCACGCTGCATACATGCCACATGGGTGTGTGGAAGAACATTTTGTGCAGATCAGGCTATCTAATGGCTGTCCTCCATGACTTTAAAGCATCTGCGCTTCTTGCCCCTGACATTTATCCATGGAAAGAGATAAGATAAATCAAACAAGTGCTTACAGCAAATTTAAAAATTGTTGAAATAGCTAAAAAGGTGCATAATAAACTGAAATTTAAGAGCACAATTACACCAGTGACAACTGAAGTGTTACTAATTCAATATTACATGGTCAATAACAGTAGTGAAAAAGTGCATAAATAAGAATTCACTAGAAAAAATGCACACATTTTGACATACTATACTACTGAAAATAAATGTTTGATAGTCAAAAGTGATTTTAAGTTCCCAGTTGCAAGCAAAGTTTAAACTGGTAAACATATGGGTGTCTACCAAGTGGGAATAAGCAGGATTAGTCTGTAAGAGTTATTTTCTTTCATCTAAATGATATATAGATAGACAGACGTTTGTTTGTCTTTAAGAGAGGGCTGCATTTTAAGATTGCAGAGAATAATTTCCTAATAAGAATGTGACTGGGAAAAGTATTTGATGGGGGAAATGTTATCATTTACAAAATTCATGTTTCAAAAGAAGGAAAACAGTAACCTCTTTAATGTTCTCTTCTGTGGTATCAAAGTTCAGATTCTTTACAAAGATCATACTCCCCGGTTCCGTCTCACTCTCACTTTCAGACTCCTCAACATCCACATCCTTTTCCTTCTTCTTCTGGTCCTGTAAAGAAAACAAATTACATGCACTTAGAAACCTGCCTTATAGCAGATACCTCCATCTAAAGGGCACCTGTTCATTAAGGTCAATAGTCTCTTTTCTTCATTATCAATTTAAAGATGAAAATCAAATACAAAATGAATGGCCCTTTGAGTATCTCTATTGACAGATATGACTTTAGATTAAATAATTATTGGTTAATATTCTGGGCAGGTTAACTTTTTTGGCTTAAGTAATGAACTGAAAAGTTGCATCTTTATGATCAGTCTGCTGTGATAATGGTCAATAAATATCCATTAGTGTGTTAAAATCTGTTATGGCTATCAGGTCAACATCGTTATGTTTTTGTCCATCATAAATTTTTGTGGCTTAGATGTAAATAGATATCATAAATAACAAATTGTAGCTGCACCACAAACCGAACATCTGCATGCATTCAGGACGACCTAATATCATCCAACAATTTGGGAAAATATCTGAATTCTTATTTTTCTATGTTAAACATACTGCAAAATCATAAATATCTGTGAATATGATTTCATTTTTTTGAGTAGCAAATTTACACGCTGTTATAACCATGGCAACAAAAAATACATTTATTTTAGATGTTATGGTAAACTGTGACCCCATGAAATTGTATCCATGTTGTAATATGAAAGTGATGTGAAAAGCAAGGGCATGTTGCAATATGATGGTGATGTAACTAGCTGGGACATGCTGTAATATGATGGTGATATAGCCAGCTGGGACATGCTGTATTATGATTGTGATATAACTATCTGGGACATGCTGTAATATGATGGTGGTATAGTCAGCTGGGACATGCTGTAATATGATGGTGATATAACTATCTGGGACATGCTGTAGTATGATGATTGATACAACCAGCCGGGACATGCTGTAATGTGACGGTGATATAACTAGCTGGGACATGCTAAAATACAATGGTGATGTGACAAGCAGGGGAAAATTGTAATATGACAGTGATATGACTATCTGGGACATGTAATATGGCAGTGATGTGACAAGCCTGGGGATGTTGTAATATGATGGTGATGTACAAGCTAGGGCATGTTGTAAAATATGATGGCAATGTGAAAAGAAATCTTTTATGGATGCCAGCGTAATATGACATTACAATAAAGGTCAAGTGATGGCAATTAAATGTGACCATGAGGGTCATATAAAGAAATTTGAGACCAGATTTGTTGGAAAATTTAAAATGTGCTGTATGTCACTTGTTTTAGTCAAGTAAGATTTCAACCAATGATATATAAGATTATAAGAGTGAGATATAAAAAATTAGGCTAGTTTCACAGCCGAGGCTAGGATTAGTGTCCATGTCCAATCTTGTCAATGACTTGATCTTAAACTATATTCCTCACCTTCATCTTGGAAATATCTTTCTCATCAGTTTCGTCTTTCTCCTGGCTCGGATGTGTCTCCTTCTTTAAGACATCCATTGGTGCCCATTCTAGGTACAAGGGAACATGCTTGAACTGCCCATAAGCAAGAGAGTAGAAACAAGTATTTCATGTTAATTTTGGATTAATTTTTATAGTTCACAATGAACACTAAGCAAAAGAAACAAGAGTTTACATAAATTTTGAATTCTATAACCACAATGCCAAAAAAGCATTTTTGTAACCAGCTTTATTTTAAAAGTCTCAATTTGCATCTCAGCACTCTTTATGTTCTAAATCAGTACTTCTCTTTTAATTTAATTTCATTTAAAATTTATCTCAGATTACCAAGTCTTTTTTAAATGTTTTTTTAGCATACTTCATATCCTAACATGTCTTTTTTAGTCACATAATTATTAAATTCACTTTAATTTACTGCCTTTTTAAAATTATTGCTTCTATTTTAAGTTACGTGTTATGTGCTTTGTGACACTGTATTTATGTATTATGTTGTGTCTGTACACGTTGCAAACTACATTGTTTTAATATTTGTATTCTTTTTATGTCATAAAACTCATTAGAACTTATGCTGAATTCTCATTTTACATCACGCCAACTATAAATAAATCTTATCTTAATTTGAAAGAGAGATTCTTCTTCTGCTCATTCTCCTAACAACTAAATACCCAACCATGATCATTTAATCCTTATAATTTCAATTTTCTTCCTTTCTATCATCATATCAGTGGATTTCATGAACAAAGCATTCCAACAGAGATTGCGCATAGTTTTATTTCATTGCCCTACACAATGCACCAAAAAATATAGACCCAACTTTGCTAGCCAAGAGCTGTTAACTATTATATTGTATTAAACTGTGGTGTGTAAGAATGGGTCATGACAGTGAGCTAAGGAACTCAGTATGGTCACTTCCTTATATTTTCTTCTGGTTGTTGTTGTTTAAACCATTTTCAACATTACACTTGTGTATGGCATGTAATGTTTTAGCATTCATTGTTCTTGCTTTCTGCGCATTTTGAACTTTCAAAAGCACAAATTGTGTCCATGTTTAGTGAGATCCCCTTGCTCATCATATGACCCTGACCTTTAATAACAGCTATGGAGCATGCTGTCAAAGCTAAATGCAATGATTTCTGAACGTAGATTGCCTTGATTGCCATATGTTTACTTTGGCAAAAGGGCCGAGTGTTGGCGTGCAAGAAGAACTGTGCAATTACATTGTTTTAACTTCTAATGGGCAATTTTGATCAAGGATTAGAAATTTTTACCAGAAATCACAGGATGGGTGGGTGAGAGTTTATTGTTATTAATATGGTGTATAGTATTGGCACAGATAAAGCTTTTCATAAAATGATCTGGAAACCAAAAGTAGTCCACAGAATTTACCGTTTTGTAAAAAAATTCTATATCAGTCTCATGTGATTGTTTATATCCAATCAGATTGCAGCAAACTTGGTCAATTAATAATAACTGGAATTATAAACACCTGAAAAGCTTTTATGCCAAGATGCTCTTTGCAAGGTTTGGTTGAAACTCATCTCGCTGTTTTTAAGAAAGTGATAACAACAATTGATGACAGATGATGAATAATGCAAAATGGACAAAGGGCCATACCTTAAGCCCACTTGGCCTTAGGCCAGGTGAACTAGACACTGTAAGCAGCTACAGCATCCTCTATATATAATTAAAGTGGACAGTTTGTACACAAAAAAGTGTGTTCTGTCCATATTAAAAAGGTGTCCATAAAATGAAGTCAATTAAAGAATAGTTATTGGTGGTTTTATGACATACTTATGTAAATGTTCCTTCCTGTAGGAATTCACTCATTGTACAAGTCTATGAAATACTGCTACAATATGAAACCATGTACAGTGAAACTCCTCAAAACCAAACCCTCAGTATACTGAAATCTCCAAGACAAAAACTTTTGTGGAGTCCAGAATATTTCTTCCTTTAATATCTTCATTTCTTCCCTAGGAAACACCAATATGAATTTCGATAAAAAGTTTAAATTGTACACTCAAAAAACAAACATAAAACCAAACCTCAGTTCAACTTGGAAATGTATTTAAGCTGCTAAATTCCTGACATGCTGGAACAGATTAATTATGGTTAGCAAGTACTGTAGTAGGCTTATCTGTCAGACAAAGACCCAGAAGATGTCCCATGGGCATGTGACGTTACAACAATAATTGACATGTGTATTAAGTCTGACAACAGACTAATCTGAAGTCTGAGCACCATAAAATTAGGCAGCTTTTAAGGTGAATTATTAATACCTTAGTGCTTGCAGGTAAGCCATTTAAGAAAGATTGTTTATCTGCTTATTATCGAACTGTGATTGATGCTGTTCATTTGTGTACATGATTAATAGAACATTGTTTATTTACCAAATAAATATCAGAGTTTTATTGCCCATGTATGTGGTCTCATTTTGAATCTTTGCCAATGGAGACCGACAAAGCAGTATTCTAAAAGTCAGATTCACTTAAGTTTCTGTAGAGCAACTGTATTTATTCATATGACAGGATGTGATATTTGGAAGAAATATATGTTGTTCAGATAAATTTTCATTAAATATATATTTTTAAAAACTTTTGCATAAACTTTATTAATTTTGTGCCCTCTTATACAAACAAACACTGATGTTCTCTTATAATTATATTCTCTCCCTCTCATCATATAAGAACTTCAAAAATTTTCTTTTAATAAAAAATCTGTGAAAAACTCAAAAAACCAAAACCCTCTTAAGACCAAAAATTATCTTGGGTTCAAGGGATTTTTGGTTTTGAGGGATTTCACTTTATATGTAATGTATATATCACTCACCTTAGTGTATGCTAGTTTAGTGAAGCCAGCTTTTGCCTCTGTTGCTTCCAGATATTCCACAATCGCCGTAATGCCAGATGGTGGAAGGATTACTT
Source organism: Megalonaias nervosa (assembly GCA_016617855.1). NCBI lineage: Eukaryota > Metazoa > Mollusca > Bivalvia > Unionida > Unionidae > Megalonaias > Megalonaias nervosa. Next base: position 40,873 of record JAECUM010016006.1, on the reverse strand, counting down.
TACCCAAAGTTCCAAACTTGGCAAAAAGTTCCTGTATTTCCTCACTTTTGGTTCCTGAGGGCAAGTTTTTCACAAGAATTACTGACTTGCTTCTAGGTCCAGCAGCCTGTTTTGTAGGCAAAATAGTACATTTTTATTGAAAACAAATGCATTGTGTATAGAATATGTACAATAATGGACTGGACTATTTTAACTCAATTCTGTCTGGTTCGTTTCAATATCTACTCCAGAAACTTCAAAAAGTTCAAAACACAGCTTCTCAGATCATCCTTAGAGTGCCATGATCAGAGCACGCCTCCCCCTTGCTCTGTACCCTACATGGGCTATCCATACGATCCAGAATTAAACACAAAATTTGTTCTCTGTGCTACGTTTCACTGACGGGCTCCAGTCCAACATACCTATCTGACCTCACCCATGTGTACACACCTGCAAGATGCTTACGCTCCTCTTCTGACACTCGTATTCTCATTATTCCCACTATGAAGATGAAATCATGTGGACAACGCTCTTTTGCATACCAGGGCCCAGCAACGTGGAACGAATTGCCCACTGCACTTAGATACAAAGACACAGTGATCTCATTCAAGAGCGCTCTTAAAACTCACCTATTTCAACTGCAAGAACAGACTTAAAGACCTAATAATGTATCCTTGCCTTAAATATTTACAGCATATTTTCTGTTTCTACTTTCGTGGTGTTTGTTTTTAATTTTGTAATCATGTCATTATATATGTTTTTTGAGTGTTGTCAAATGTTGTAAAGCGCTTAGAGCTTCTAAAGATTAGGCGCTATACAAAGTCCTCATTATTATTATTATTATTATTATATGAGATAGTCAAGAATAGACAATTTTCATCTTTTAGCAGGGCTGGATTTGTGAGGTAGCAGGCTAATATTCCTAACATAATGTGATTGGGAAACATATTCCAAGGAGAAATGATGCAAAATTACTTATAATTTGAAACTAAAGGCACATTTAAGGCTCAAGGCAACTCCCCATTACATGCACTTTTTATTACATGCCTTACCCTTCCAAACTGCACCACCCACTCTGGATAATGAGCTGTCAGAGCCCCAAACTGCACTCCCCACTTGAAATTGTGAGGGGTCCAAATCCCAAACAGCACTCCTCACTCTGGAATGTGACTTATGAAACCCCAAATCACATTCCCATTGCTGGACTTTGACCTAGGGGTCATAATCCAAATATCCACTAAAAGATGTTATTTGTCCTCCTGCTACAAATGCATGTCAATAGTTTGGTTCAAAAATGTCATTGTAATTGCATTTCTGTATTTGACCACTGACTCCATCTCAGGGATTTCACCGGAGTGATTAAAAAATCACACACCTCTCATATATGGCTACCACATTGGCAACTTTTGTACCAAGTTTGATGAATTTCCACCCTGTGGTTTTTGTACCAATTGTGGTTACAAACAGATGAATGGATGGATGGGTTGATGGAAAGTATCACAATTTCTCACCTGCTTTAGTATGGGGATAACTACTATGAAATGTGTGTGATTTGGATTTTTAACGTAACTTTAACAATCTTTCAATCATATCGCTACAATGCCTGCAGTGTGGCAGTTTATAGTGATGTCTAGCATTGGGGTACCATGCCGCAGACATATGGCATAATGTCCCACCCAGTCACATTATCCTGATACCAGGTCGACCAGTTCTAACACTGTGACATGTAAAAATATGTCAAATTTATGGCAAATAAGAATGATATAAAAGTATCAACCTGTTGAGATTCTTCGCTTTTTGGTACCAGGGGTCTAGGACTTTGAGAGGGCTGCTTCATCAACCTGCCTGGAGCAGAAGGTCGCCTTCGTGGTGTTTCAATTCCAGATCCAATACCTCGACGTTCATTTCTGAATTTATCACACAGTATTACATACCAGGCATCCTGCAAGAAAAACAAAAAACATCCTGTACTCCTAGCACTGATGATATCAGTATTGTAACTAACCTATGACACAAACATTTGCAAAGTACATGCACATGTGTCTAACAAATTAAATATTAAGCAAACATATGTTAGAAAACAGAGCTCAAATCAAAGTAAATTTGTATTCCAGTGTTTCTGTTAGAATTATGCATTTATAAGACAGTTGTCTTATTCAGGGTAAGAACTTAAGGACGCTGATCTTAAACAGGTCAAAACTAATAGGCAGTCATAATGCAGGCTAACCTCTTTGCTAACCAGATTGTGATATTGGTCTTGAACAGGTCAAAACTAATAGGTAGTCATAATGCAGGCTAACCTCTTTGCTAACCAGCTTATGATATTGGTCTTGAACAGGTCAAAACTAATAGGTAGTCACAATGCAGGCTAACCTCTTTGCTAACCAGCTTATGATATTGGTCTTGAACAGGTCAAAACTCATAGGCAGTTCTAATCTATAACCTCTGTTGTTTATAGATTGGTTATAGACTGATACAGTTTATGATATGTAAAGCACAAGCTGAATAAAAGGCACATTACATCATTTCACATTTACTTTATTTCCACACTGCAGCCATGGATATACTGTTAGCTATTTCATTTGAAACAGTCCGGTGTGGGTTTTATACCCGACTTCCATTTAATCCACTACATGTTCACCCACCCCTATCCTTCAGATTGATTGTCATCCATTTCCACCTCTACTGATTGTGAATTAGAACTGGCAATGCTATGGAACACAGTATTTTTACTCAGTGGAATGGTTATCCTGGCCTTTTATGGCAAGTTTTTGACTGTCACCTTGAATTGTAAGATTAGCCTGGTTTTGTTGTTGTCAGAGTATTGTCCACAAGCATGACAATTGTGTGTAATCCAATGTTAAGTACTTATTATAATTTTAAAAGACCCAACTCCAAATACAAAAGTTTTCCCTGATCTATTTATAAATGACCAAATATAAAAATATTCCTTGACCTATTTATAGCTGACCAATCTTTTTGTACATCAAAATCAAAGTGAGGATAGCCTTGTATGGTCAAAGTCTGTACTAAGTTATTTCATTGCAGTGCAGTGCGAAATTTGAGTATGATGATGAGATCTCTAAAGTGGTTGTTAGAACATATTTTAGCAGACCTCCCCAAACAGTTATTTCAACCACCTGTACAAGCAATTTATATGATAAATAAACAGACAGAATTAATTCTTTTTAAATTGCCATCCCCAAGTCCCATGCATGCTTTAACCTTTGACACCAAAAAAGATGAATATTAGATCAAACTTCAAACTTTGGAAGAAGGCTATATGCTAAAAATAACTTACTGCCATGTGTTCACTTCTTACGTTAATATCCATAATTTCAGCAAAAAAGATAGGACCAAGAATCACCAATTTCTCAATGATATGGATTTCAAAATTTAAAAAACATTTACTTGCTAACTGTAATACTAATCAGCAGAAAAAATACACAAATGAAGTACTTAAATCATTTGTTGATCATTATAATTCATAATTTGTCAAATTTGACAAGAAAATGGAAGCACAATAGTGAGTACCACAATGAGGAAATAAAGCACTTTACATTTTGAAAACCAATAATACTGTTAAATGTACTAAATGTTCATTTCAAGCTTGATTGCTACATTATCCTACCCCAGGTTTTGGAAGATTTGAACTTTTATTTTTAATCTGCGGCAATTACTGCTACCATGAACACATTTCAAGGTGCTTCTGCATTGATAATGTGAGTGTAGAACAGTGGATTTTATGATTTTGAAAATTTTGGGATAGAAAAGTCACAGCTTTACTTCACAGAGTTTCCATTAATTTGACCTATGCATAGAAAAGTCACAGAATCAAGCTTTACTTCACAGAGTTTCCATTAATTTTGACCTATGCATAGAAAAGTCATAGAATCAAGCTTTACTTCAGAGTTTCCATTAATTTTGACCTATGCATAGAAAAGTCATAGAATCAAGCTTTACTTCACAGAGTTTCCATTAATTTTGACCTATGCATAGAAAAGTCACAGAATCAAGCTTTACTTCACAGAGTTTCCATTAATTTTGACCTATGCATAGAAAAGTCACAGAATCAAGCTTTACTTCACAGTTTCCATTAATTTTGACCTATGCATAGAAAAGTCACAGAATCAAGCTTTACTTTACAGTTTCCATTAATTTTGACCTATGCATAGAAAAGTCACAGAATCAAGCTTTACTTCACAGTTTCCATTAATTTTGACCTATGCATGGAAAAGTCACAGAATCAAGCTTTACTTCACAAAATTTCCATTAATTTTGACCTATGCAAGCCTCTTGACAGTGAAGTTTTATTTTTTGTACAATATTTTAGATTTAATTAAATACCTGTTTAAAGGCATCCAATTATGTCATTTTATGTCATTCTTTTCTATAATGTGATAAGTTAACAAAATTAGTTATACAATTACAAACTGAATGCATTTGATATGGCAATGATATGAGACAATTATGCTCCACTTCTGTTTTTGCTGTCATGATTTCAGACAGACATATTCTCACTAACACTATCTCCTGTCAAGATATTCTTCCTCATGTATTCATCTTGATGATGTTCGTCCTCTATTATTTTCTGATAATAAAATGTTCAATGATTTCTAATAAGGAAAACAACTAATATGCCAGATTAATCATACAATAACTACATGTCCAAGTTTCTTCTTATGTTTCAAAATGACACTGTGAAATGAAAAATGAATGTGCTATCTTTGTTTCAAAATGACACTGTGAAATGAAAAATGAATGTGCTATCTTTGTTTCAAAATGACACTGTGAAATGAAAAATGAATGTGCTATCTTTGTTTCAAAATGACACTGTGAAATGAAAAATGAATGTGCTATCTTTGTTCCTTTGATTACTTCTGAGCAGTAGGATTCACGGTTTATGATGACATTCTCAAAATTAAATTTGTATACAGCAGTTCATATTTTAAATAATCCCTCAAAATGTGAAATTTTTAGCACTCAGTACTCAAACAAGATAGAAATAAACAGATGCCTCTAATACCCTCCCCTCTGCCCTTTCTAGCATCTCCCCATTTTCTAGATCACTGAAAAACCTACATAAAACTGTGCTATGTTCTATTAATTTCATATATTATTATCTTTTATTTAATATAGAATACGTCTATGAGCAAAGGCCCTTTTTGTTCTTTATTTTTAAAATGACATCCTAAATAATGTTAACAAAAGTGTCTTCTTTTGTTCAAAAATACTGATACAAGTATGCCATCTTTGTTATTAAAAACTTTCCCCATTGCCCCAGAATATGTCTCTCTTGCATATGCCTCTGAAATTGATTGTCAAACAATTTTATTTTTATATGACTTGAGTGTTCGGTTTTAAAAAAGGAGCTACTTTTCACAGACCATGTTATTATATATATATATATATATATATATATATATATATATATATATGTATGTATGTATGTATGTATGTATGTATACACACACATATATATACATATATACACACACACACACAGAGGGATTTATAAATTTCCCTTGGAAAACCTGAGCTTGCCCCAAACATAATATCCCAACATGAGCAAAATAATAAGACAAAAGATGGTATATTCTAAGCAAAATTGCATTATATTTACTGCAACTTTTATTTCCTTTGCATCTCCGTCAGCAACTTACAACCCTATATCGATAGGTAATGTTACATAAAAATATATATGTAAATAATACATGGAGATGGATATGTAAATCAGAAAGAGCTCAAATGCAGACATAGCTGAAGAGTCAAAGCAAACATGTACATGTGTATAGACAGACAAAAGGATGGGTAGGATAAATTTTGGAAATAGCTACATTTTTGAGAAAAAGAGAGAGAGAGAATTAAACAAAGACTGTAATGATTTATTTATACTCACAGATCAATGATTTATGAACACTTATTTAATCCATTTATTTTACAATTATCACACAGTCACCTTCAATCAGCAACATCCAAATATCTGAATCTGACTTTTGAAAATGCTTTGAGAACATTTATTCTTGTCCAATTAATTGTTTGCCAAGCAGTATGTGCTGAGTCTCTGTAATTATTATGTAAACAACATAAATGTCACCTATGTGTGCTACATTTTCCTAACATAATCATTCTTTGAATGAAATCCGCCTGGAAGTTAATCATTTGAGACAAGTGCGTTTGACTTCCAAACACAGACATGAGAATGAAATCTCATGAGTTGTACTTTTAGCAATTAACACAGTTGTCATAAAAATGGTGGCATGGATCAAATCTACCTTTAAAAGACTCTGACAAACTGCCCAAGTCTAACTTAGAACCTGACGAAAACCTGATATGTACAATTATTACAATTACAATGTTGTTGTTGTAGGGTTTAATGCCACTTTTCAGCATAAGATAGGCTACACATGGCGGCCAGTATAAATGGTGGAAGAAGAACCTGTGAAAACCACGGAAAGAACCACCGACCCACGAGAAGCTACTGGCAAGCTTTCTCACATACCCACATTGGCTAAACCTGAGACTTGAACCCATGCAGATAGAGGTGAGATGGCAGTGATCCATAACGGTGAGAGCTTTAGACCACTCGGCCACTTGGGGCACCTCAATTACAATGTAATTGATATGTTAATATATATATATATATATATATATATATATTCCTTATTCGTCAAACTGTGCTTTAATTAATTAATATTCTTATCATCATGTCTTCTGCATGAGAAAATGTGTGACAGATGTTGACATTGGTTACAAGATGGAAATGACGCAGGCAATAGATGGAAGAAATTGTAGCCAGCTATGCAAAAGAATGCAGTACATACAAATGCTATATAGAGGTGTTGATATAAATATTTTGGTGAGATCGCAGGGTTAAAAACTTGCAGAACAGAAAAGCATTAGGAACTGAACATGACCTCTTGTCGGTAAATTAGCTTGCACAAGTTACTGTTATTTTACTCTTAAACAAATGTTCAATAAAATTTCTTGAATCTTGTATCCCATTCTCGATTCTGTGGACATGCCTGTGGGCTATTGTCTCACAAACATTTTGTCATGATTGTCACATATTCTAGGCTGGATATTATTACCAGGCCAACCAACTATTTCATCCCCAGCATGCTACCATTAAAGTATATCCAATACCCATTCAGTGTCCACCACAAACTTTTACTATTGCACAAGAAGCAAATTGAAAATGAATGCCAAGTTGTTGATTAATTGGATAAATCCTGTACAAATCAGGCAACCTCCAGACTGATGCGCAGTAAAGGGTTAATGGAACAACCCATATTTACAAAGGAATGGTGGAGAAATTACCATTAAAGTAACAGTTAACCTAGCAGGAATTTTCATACACACTGCCTTGAGCTAAATAAAGAATCCTTTGAACTAGAAAATCCTTGACTAAGATGAGAGAAATATGTGAAATAACACTCATTGTGAAAAGACTATGAACATATTCAAGTACCAGATTGTACAAAATGTACGCTATGAACTAAACTGAAGCATTTTAAATACAAACAGTCCTTATTTTCTTTGATTTGGAAATATCCATATCATTTTCCAACTGAATGTTAGCATTCCATTTAAACACAAGTCCCTCAAAAGACTCGTGCTTTATAAACTGCTGCAACAGCCATACTGGGTGTAAGATCAGCACCATTTTCATTAGGACAAAATAGGCACCATTAGAAGACTTTTGATGAAAAATCATGCCAATCTGACCATCCGTTCTGGAGAATTAATTATAAGATTTTAAATCTGTTCATTGTTGCAGTCATATCAGATGTCTGTGGGGCATGAATGTCATTTAAGACCTAGTAAATATTATAAGAAGAATTGTGGTAAACCGCTATGTTGATATGACCTTAAATTCTGGAGTAGTAGCAATAACAATAATTTCACAATGGACAGCATGGATGCCATATTGAATCTGAGACTGGCATCATTTTCATTCAGGACCAAGAAGTCACCATAGGAAGCCTTCTGGTGAAAACACCATTTGATATGACTTTCCTGTAAGGAAGAGTAGCAGCAAAAAGCTTTTCAAGATAGTAGCCATATCTGACATCAGATTGGCAAAAGTTTTTGCTTAGAATCAACTAAAATCATAATTAGTCTTTTGGTAAAACCCCCATCTTGATATGACTTTCCATTCAGGAGGAGTAGCAACAATTGTGGTGGTTATATTGATGTTAGATCAGTACCATTTAGGACTAACTTGATATCATAAAAAATTTTGCGAGATCAACTTGATATCACAAGAGATCTTGTGAGATCCACATGTCTCTATAAACCATCCATTTGGGTGGTGTAGCTATAACAAGATTTCCAGGATGGTTGCTGTGGCAACATTTTCAGACACCAGATTAGTACTATTTTCATTTAGCACCAACCTGACATAACACAGTCCTACCCACTTATATCGACATCACTTATGTTGACAAGCCGCCTATTTTAACAAAAAAGCAAAGTCCTGGTCCCTTGGTCTACTATTACTACCAAAATTGTCATGCTTATGTCGATGTCGAGATAAAAAATAAATGTACATGTCGACAGAATCCCTTGGTCCCAGCTTGAACAAATCCTTTGTTTTCTAATCATTTATGTCAATAAGCTGCCAGTTCCGACCCATACTTTGTTCAACAATTAGTTGATCTTGCCGCCAGGCTTTAATTTTCCCGCCTAATCATTCATGTCGGCAAGCGGCCAGTTCTGACCTGTACTTTATTAAACAATTAGTTGATCTTGCTGCCAGGCTTTAATGTCACGGTTGGATAAAAAACAGGCTTTTGTTTCGTCCTATAAAGTTGGCCTCTCGCGGCGACTTAAATAAAAGCAATGAAATCTGATTGATTCTTGCACTTTCCAAAGTGATCGGTGATTAAAACAAGTTTATTGTGCTGTGAAAGTTTACTTTTTAATTTTATTTATATTTACGATGGCTACCAACGGCAGTGTAAAACGCAGATATGTACTGTTTAAACCAACTTGTTGACAGGTTTTCATTTCCCTGTGAATAGCCCCATCCCCTTGGTAGCCTCAATAAGATGGGAACAGACTGACCAAAATCTAGGCCAATTTAAGTACATGTACTTGAAGCATGTAAATAACAACTATGCAACCATGTGCTAATGTCGACATTGAATATCGTAGTGGATGTTTTTCATATCAGGATGTGACCGATGCAATATTTTATTGTTGATTTTATTCCACAAAGGTAACCAAAATGTAATTTGTCAATATACAAGTGTATTTCACACTGGTTTTGTCTTCATGTACTCAAAATTTCCATTGCTTGTTTTCTCAGAGTGTAAATGCTACTCACTGACGACAGGTCACCCCTTACTTAAGAATTTAACTTGTAACTTTTTTTCAGACACTCCCCCAAACACTTATCTTGACATCCGCCTATGTTGACAATATTTCCTCGGGCCCGAGGATGTCGACGTAAATGGGTAGGACTGTAAGATGTCTTTTAGAGAAAACCCCATGTTGATATGACCATTTATTTAGGAGAAGTAGTGATAATTTCAAAATGGCTGCTTTGGTGGTCATAGTGTATGTCTGATCAGCACCATTTCCTTTTAGAACCAACTAGGACTTGGGATGAATGTGAGTATAAAGTTTCATGGCAATCCTATATGTAGTTTAGGGGCAGTAATGATAACAAACTTGTGCTAACTTGTGCATAGATAATGGATGACATAGTACAGACAACATGCCATCTGATAAGCTCTTCTGGTCTATGACCATCATTATAGCTAAAAAATGCAAACAATCCAGGTTTATTTTCATTATCAAATATGGTTGTGTTGTGAAAAGTTGCATTTTCATCACTACTTAAATTCACGAATTGGAGAAAGGCATGCTTTATTTTCAAAGAAGGGTCATTGTTTATTTGGTCTTGAAATTCTTTAATTCGTAACAAAGATGAACTTACAGAGATGCTGACAGGACTTTATCAAAATGGATGAGTTCCCCAACTGCCACCAGATTAAGTGAGGAGTAGAAAAAAAGGGTACGGTGGATAGGCCCTAGTTCAATGTTTACATAACACTATCCTTAACACTATCTCGTTTCACTTCCTGCCAACTCCATTCTGGTAAAGCTCTACAGAAATGAAAATCCTCGAAAAATATCTCTTTTAGTTGTATAAGCATTAATCTTTGTTTCTGATGTTAATTTGTTCCTTATCTGTGTATGAATATTGTTTGTGCTAAAAATCCCCTTTCAGTCTGCTGTCTGCAGGAGTGTATACATAGCTCGCTAAGCCAGTTTGAACAAATTGGGAAACTGTTTTATGGATGTTATGTACAATTTTCCACAGCTTACAGGCATTGTTTCTTGAATATCTCTGCTCCAAAATATTTGTTTTAACTAACATGAATTCTGTCAAAGTTCTTCCTTGAATCAGTGCTTTGCTGACTATTATGCCAGATTACTTATCTGCTTCATAATGCTGCATTAGAGTTTAAAGTCTATCACTACCATGGCCAGATTGTTCAGACTGAAATATTTTGATCAAGTAAATTATCTTTATTGTTTAATTTCTTTTTAGATTCTTATTTATTAAATTTATCTCAACCCATTAAGTGCTATATAGTGTTTGAAACACAAGATCCTTCAGGGTTAAATTGTTTGAGAAAAGAAATGAAAATTGCACTCCATTTTCAAACTGCCTGTATTTTAATTAGACTTGGTATTCTGCCTTTTCTACATTTAATTTCATAACCTGCTGTTTTTGTCCATCCTGCATGCACATCAGACTTGTATTCATCATAATATTTGGATACAAAATCACTCACTAGTATATCCAGTAGCACATTACTAGCTCCAAACAATCTGATATACTTCTGAACTTTAAAAATCATTGTCATCATCACTATCATCAGTTAGTACTTGTCATCTGAAGATGATCCATGGCATTGCTGATTGTAAGACATTATGAGTTTTGAAGGAAGCCCATATTTTAAACAAGCATTTGTGACTTCTTTGTCGAATGCAAGGTAAAAATTACAGAATGCTTGTTCCAGGGCCCAGTGTGCCAATCAAATTTAGTTTACAACCACTTAGATCAAGCTGAAGTGCCCAGATGTGGTAACAGTTGCCAGCCTGAAAAAAGACATATGATACAACAAGCACAAGACCTCAAGCAGTGACAAAACATGTCATGATAAACGCTTTAAGGGTTAACAGTTAAATAAAAATTGTATACTGTAGAAAGTATATTTTTATATGCATGACATAACTAATTTGCAAGAGTTCTCATGCATCAATGCTCTCCAAGTGCACAAATTCATAAAATATTTGCATGATTCACACTCATGTGCCCTTGCAGCATCTTTAAAATAGGAAAGGCCATGAATAACATTGAACTGAATGTACAGTATTATTGAAATCAAAGCCTCAGTTAACCACTACACATCTGTACAAAATTATTACTCACAGCTGCAGAAATATGGTCCCCCTTCATTTTAGCAGCAAGAGTTGGAAATGTCTCCACTATAGCATTGGCCACTGACATCTTCTGGGTAGGTGTGGGATATCTGTGAAAAAAAAAATTTACATCTGTCAAAGATCATGATTGTTTCTCCTAAATTCATGAGCTTTGGGTCCTAAAAACTCTAAGACTCTCAAATATAGAAAACTCTTGAAACAAAAGTACAATATGTAGTGTTCCTTGAACAACTGCCATCCCCACCTCACTGAATTTAAGCTGAGGAACCACTGTTTGACTTGACCTTTAACCTGGTACCTATGTATTGCTTCTGATCATCTAGTGCAGCTAATGTGCAAAAATATAGCATGTTTGCATCGCCATGATAAAAGAAGAATTCTGAAGAATGCAGTGTCTCACCGATGATGTTCTCCAATGGCATTTGATTGGAGTCTTAAGGTTCATACTTTCGCCTTGCCTAAAAATTGATACCCATGTCTTGCCATTTGTTAACCATAAGTAAGACTAATAGAATTCATCAAGATGGCTGCAGGGCAGATTAGCCTTTAGAGTGTGTGTGTGTGTGTGTGTGTGTGTGTGTGTGTGTGTGTGTGTGTGTGTGTGTGAGAGAGAGAGAGAGAGAGAGAGAGAGAGAGAGAGAGAGAGAGAGAGAGAGAGAGACCTGGATTTTTAATGTAGCTTTAACAACTCTTCAGTCATATTGTTATGATGTCTGCAGTGTGGCACTTTATAGTGACATCCACCACTGGGGCATCATGCTGCAGACATGTAGCATGATGTCCCACCCAGACATATTATCCTGACACCAGACCAACCAGTCCTAACATTAACCTCTTAATGCTGAGCACCTAGCGAGGCAGCAAATGTATTGCCTAATTCAATATAATCATTATTATTATTACTGTCAAACTGAGGGTCTGAATGTGTGGGAAGGAATGTGGCTTTGCTGAGTTTCTGCCCACAAATTCTGATCCTTGAGTTAAAAAATGTTGTGATCGGAATCAACAGAGTGAGATTTCCCTATCCCACCAACAACAAATATGATGAATTATTTTTCTCTCATTTCTCAACTGTTGTTGTTGTTGTTGTTGTTGTGGGGCTTAACGCCATTTTTCAGCACACGATAGGCTATACATGGCGGCCAGTATTAATGGTGGAGGAAGAAACCGGGAAATCCCCGGAAAGAACCACCGACCCACGAGAAGCTACTGGCAAGCTTTCTCACATATCCACATTCGCCGAATCCTAGACTCGAACCCACACAGACAGAGGTGAGATGGCAGTGATCCGTAACGGAGAGCGCTTTAGACCACTCGGCCACTCGGGGCCCCCTTTCTCAACTGTAACAAGTTCTTGAACAATGATGGTGTATCATCAATATGGATACAGCTTTAGAAATACAGACCCTTAAAGAAAGCATTATAAGTGTGAACAGGCATGGTCATGTGGAATGGGCAATACACATTTCTCACATTGGCCTTCGATATCACACATATATAGGCATGAGAGGAATGTGGTTCCATAGATTATTATGTTTTGCTTGGAAAAAGTGCTTTCTTGTATAAAATAAAAACTAGAGATGTGTTTTTGGAACACAGATGCTCCACCACAGAGTCTAAAATGACTGAAGCTCAAAATATAGCCATGGTGTGATGAAATGACATACACACAGACAAAGGCAACACTATAATAGTGTTGCCATAAAAAATCGTGGTAAGATAATATAAGAGTTCTGATGAACTTGGTACCTCACCATTCTCATATAATCCCAATATATAAAAATCAGCTTCATCTAAATAACTGATGTTGAATTAATAATTACTTAATCTGTCCAAATGAAGTCTAGCCAAAAATGCAAATCAACAGAATGGTGGAGAGCTGAATTTTGACCAAATTTAATCAAAGCTGTATTAATTAATTCACTGGTCATTTCAGTGAAAGGGACCAATGCTTAAACTAACTGATTAATTGGAACATCCCTAATTCCCACTACATCTATTTGCAAAATGCTTTAAAAGAAAACTTTCACTTAGAATCGCACAGTTGATGATGCTGTACCAGCCATAAAAAAGTAATACCTAAGTCTTGCCATGCTTAAGCAGGTGAGACAAAAACCTTCCACATGCAATAATATTTCTTTAAAAAATCTCTTTATCACTCTGAAATACATACAGCCCTGTGTATCGGATCAATTCGTGGAATATTGTATCCACAAGCTGGATTTTTCCTGCTCTGGTTATCTCCCCTGTTTGTATCATTTCCTCTGCCTTTGGACCAAATTTGATGTCAGCAATGGGGAATTTTTCAGGGAATGGAATCATCTCCTGTATTTGACGAGAGTAGAATTTTGGATTACTGTTTCTCATAGTTTCCAAAAGCTGACGTCGCATCTTCCGCATACTTTTATCCACACCTGAAAAGGAAACAAGGTATTGGGATACAGTTATATCATGAAGAAACAATTTAATCCAAAATCAAATCTTTAAAACCAAATAAATCATTTGGTTTCAACTGCCCCAAATTATTACCTATGTTGCTACATGTGACAACATGCCATGTAGTTATTGTGATGCCAAGGAAATTATTATATGACGTAGTAACAGCCAAGGGCTTGAGGGCAACTGAAAATGGCTACTTTCTGAAGAAATGGTATCTTTTCAGCATGTAAAAGAAAAGGTTGAGGATCTAATAATCTGCATACCAATCTGATTACCAAAGAATACATTATTTATTTAAAACCACAAAAATCGATACCCAAAAAAAATCAATTAAGTCACAGTATTTGGAACTTATCAAATAAGACCAGGTAAGCAGACCCTTCAATACTAATGTATAGCAAAATCCACATGTCTGATTATCAGGCAGCCTTATTGATTACCAAATTTTTCAATCACTGTCTTAAAACCAGTTAAAGTCAATGCCAGGAAATGCAAATCAAGGAGAACCTGTTTTGAGAGACCACCTATTTGGCCAAAAAGTCAAGTTTCACAAAACAGGTGGTCTCTCGTGACAGGTCATAACTCATCACACACAGCAGGTGTCTTTCAAGACCAGTTTCACTGTAATTACTATTTAATTAATCATGCATTTAAACTGACTACATTCATTGCACTTGCCTGAATGCTTATCACCATTATGATAAACAGGTATTGCACAAAATGGTATCTTTCTCATTCCCATATATGCATGATAGTTTCCCTATGTGAAAATCTGGATGAACCCTATTGAAGTATCATTTATTTTCGTTGGGCTCAATTTTTGTGGTTCTGTAAAAAAAGGCATTTTCATGGGTACTTAAATTCGTGGTTTTGCCTCTCAAAGTTTGCATATTAGTAGGTATTTAATTTCATGGTTTAACCTCTACAAATACCCAAAATAAAGAATACAAAAGAATAAAACTATGCCGACGCAAACGGCGGTCACTTTAATGTTTAAAACAATACTAACACCTGTATGAGCACAAATCAAAGACCTGGCAAGTTCAATACTTACACCGTGTTTTCGAACAAGTGAATAACATCAGTCGAAGCCGACTCAGCCAACAACACTAAAACAATACTTCCATCTCTATGAGCACAAATAAAACACCTGTCAAGATTAATCACTTTCGCCATGTTTTCGTTTGAGTGCTCAACATCAAAGGAAGCCAAAGCAGCCAACAACACTAGGCCAATTGGTTATTAAAGTACATATGAATGATCTCTTACTTAAACCACTGTTCATCAAGTTGCACCATCAATACTTTCTGGCGATCACAGCGTTAACACAGTGGCTTAAGAGTGGTAAAATTCAACTTAGACCCCCCCTCAGTTCATGGACTGCCTAACCTGTCAGAAGCTGAGAACACGGCACAGGCGCTTGCTTATCAGGCAGCTAATGACGCAGTAGAACCCCTGCTTCAGTCACTGTCCCAGAAAAGAAAGCGAGAAGAGTATAACAGTTATAACGAAGAAATCCGGGCAAAGATAGCCAGATACTCCATTGATAATGGTGTTGCCAAGGCAGCCCGCAAATTCAGTATTGATCTGAGTTGTACAATCAGTGAGATCACTGTATGGAGTATGTGGGACCAATACATAAAGTTAAAAAGGCAAGATGGGCAAGAAGTTTCTAATTTACCCAAATCATCCTGGGCAATCCTTTGATGCTAGGAAGCATGCTTGATGCAGAGATACAAGATTGGATCAAGAAAGTTAGCATTAATGGAGGAGTGATCAATATTAGGATTGTAATGGCTGGGGCAGAGGCTGTGATCACCAAGCATTCTAGCAGCTAGCTGGCACGTTACAGTGGACACATCAGCATCACCAAGCATTGGGCGAGGTCGCTACTTCGCTGTATGGGATTTGTTAATCAGAAAGGAATGAAAAGCATAAAACTGCTGCCCCATGATTCTGAAAACAATAAGAAAATGTTCTTGGAGAAAGTTAACACTGTAGTGAAACAACACAATATTCCAGACTGTCTTATAATAAATTGGGATCAGACCGGGTGCCAACTGGTGCCAGGTGGCGACTGGATGATGGAAGCCCGTCGATCTAAGCAAGTGTCAGTTTCCACACTTGATGACAATAGGCAGATTACGATTTTACTTGCAATAACAAAATCCAGAACTCTCATGTCCCCACAAGTCATTTACGCAGGGAAGACTGACAGATACCTGCCTAAGGGTGTAGTTTTCCCTGACCACTGGGACGTTACTCAGACTCAAACTGGTGCAACAAAGAATCTATGATAGGTTATGTGGATAACGTTATCATTCCATATGTGAACAAAACATGTGACCAGCTGCCCCTTGCGTAATGCAATCAGTGGCAATATTTAATGTGTTTAGAGCCCACCAAAGTGTGAAGATGCTAACTAAATTGAAAGACAGTGGAACCACTCCTTTGTTTGTGCCTGCCTCTTGTACAGACTGACTTCAACCACTAGACTTGACAGTAAATAAAGAGTACAGAGAAGAATTAAGTCACACTTCCATGAGTGGAATGCTAAACAAGTCAGTGCACAGTATTAGTAAACCTTGCAACCTCATTAATCGAGCCAATTCATGCTGAATGGATAATTGCAGCTCACGCGACAATGAGTGAAAGATCAGACCTAACTATCAGTGGTTTTGAGAAAGCTGGACTTGTTTAATTCAGCAATTTGGGGATTATTTACCTGAGAAGCATTTATGAGTACCATGAGACTTGATTGACACGATGTTGATACAGTGGCTTTGTCCAAAATTCTGTGAAGTATGAGCTTTAATGCTCTGCTGTAATTAGTGTATATACATAGTGTTTCATTAATAATAGTGTTTCAAGAAATAGTTATAGTATTTTACTGGATTGTTGTTCTTTTGGATAAAAAAATGCATGGATAAAATGAAATGTGCTTTCAGAAGGATTTAAAGGTTTCAACAACAGTTGTACTCGAATGAAAGATCGATTTGAATAAGTATTAAATTTAATTTTCATGTACTGTTATTTTGTATTGTATTTTGTTTCATTTTCAGTATTACTATTGTTTGAATACCTTATGCTTTTTCTCTATTTTCTCTCTATTCTTACTTACCTCACATACTGATTTAAGGCAGTGAGTGTAAAATTACAGCTATCAGATACCTTATCGAATGTGTGCACTGAAACAATATAAAATAATTTATAATTCTTGTTTCAAAAGGTTAAAATAAAAAATAAAACAAACACATATAAAAGCTAATATTTAATTACCAGATTACAGTATTGACCTTGATTTATCAAATACTAGTAGCTGTGTTAATCTCTAGAAATGAAACACTGTAAGAAAATGGTGGTGGGGGGGTCATCATCCTACGTGGCTCATTTTTCATTGAGGATTTAAATTCGTGGTTCGGGGCAACAGTGAAAACCATGAAAATTGGTCCCCCATGAAAACTGATGATACTACAGTATCTCTCATTCCAATGCATGTGCTACAGTCTGTTCATGTGAGAAAGTCATGTCGAATATATTTGTATCTCATTCTAGACATGCCTGATATGGCCTGCCCATGTGAGAAAGCCATATGATATATGTCTATCTCTCATTCTTAAACATGTGTGAAATAGTTTGCCCACATGAAAAAAATTTCAGATACCTCTATTTCACCACAGTGGACACCAAGACATTGTAGATGACATCATTTTGTTTAAGACATCACGAATGTCTGACGCAATGTTTCTTGTACTTTTATTAAGGACAAATTTTTTTGCCTAAAAACATTCTTGTTTACAGCAAATGCTTTCAAATTTGAAGTGCAATTTCCAATTATGTAGAATCTGACAGAAAGAAGTTAAATTTCTAAAGCTATATCCATACTGATGATGTGCCATCTTTTTTAAAAATATTTCCTAGTAAGAAATTAGAGAAAAATTATCAAACATATGCACTGGTATGGGATTGGGGAATCCCACTCAGGATCAGAATTTGTCAACAAGAATGTAGAAAGTCCTTTTTCCTGCCTAAAAATTCAAACCATCTGGTGGGATTTTGTAGATGATTGATTATATTAGTCTCCTTTGCAAGGTACCCCTATCCCAACACCTAACATTTACAGTGACATTGTAACTGGTTTATATGAATGATCATTTATAACTCACACCTCTTTGTGACAACAGTCATTTGCATTATGGAATCTAACAACTTGTTTCAATTACAGGTCATTAGTTATTATAGTGATTGATAGCAATATTATATCTAGCCTGGAAGACAACACAAATTATGAATTTACCAGTCCAATGGTAAAAAAAAAAACTAGCCTTGGGTTGGTGGACTACCACAAATTTTAAACCCTGCAGTATATGATCTCTATCCCTAAGTCTAATACAAGCCTTAATTGAGGAAGAAAGTTAAACAAAATACAAAAACTTCCAATTTGGCTACTAATTTGGATCGACGGGAATAATGGCCAAAATAACATGCAACATGTGGAAAAATGATTCTGAAGCCTTACTCAATATTGTCCCAAACGATCTGAATAAGGAGTATGTTCTTTCAGCCTTCGAGGTCCCTTATAGCAATACTAATTTGATTTGGGATCCAACATACCATAACTAAACAAAATGGGGGCAAATGTCTTAGATCAGATTTTTTATATGCAGAACATTTTAAATTTTCAGACAGTAGATTTCATGTTCTTTTAATAATTTTATTTAAACGTATATTTGTACATAATTTTGTTCCAGATGATTTCACAAAAGTAAGAATTATCCCACTACTGAAAATTGGTAAACTGATGAACAAAAATTAATTATAGACCTATAGCTATTATGATAATCATTTAAAAATATTTGAATGTATTGTACAAAAATAATTTAAGTCACAATCTCTGATAATTAGTTTGGTTTAAAAAAGCCCCCCCCCCCCACAAACATTCAACATCTGTTTGCCTCTATGCCTTTAAGGAACCTGTCAACTATTATGCAGAACATGGCAGCCCAGTGTTTGCATGTTTTTTCAATGCTAGTAAGGCATTTTATATGGTCATTTATTGGTCACTCTTTACTGCTTGATATTCAAATACCTGTCTACATAGTTCATAAGCTATTTAACTGGTATGGCAAGCAGTTATACTATGTGTGTTTGGGAAGTGCAATATACAGCTCTTTCCATGTAACCAAAGGAGAGAGGCAAGGTGGTGTTCTTTCCCCTTTGTAATTTAATATAAATATAGATAAAGATGAGTTAAATGGTAAGCTGGGTCAGTGCCACATGGGGTTATGATTGACAAAAATGTGTTATTTCTTAACAATTTTATTTCTGCTGATGTCATTGATAAAAGTCCTTCTATTACAGGTTTAAGAAAATTATTAAAGATATGTAAACAATACACATCTGAGAACGATATCATCTAAGATACACAAAAATTAGTATGCATGGTCTTTAAGTCAACTTTTTTTTTCAAAATTTACCATCTTCTCCCTCTGTATATCTTAAAAACACATATCAACAGTTGGATATATTTGGGTCATATTTTAAAATCCAATTGGTCAGATGATGAAGGTATGATGAGGCATTACAGATTTCAGTGTACTCAAACAAACCCATTTCTATGTAAATTTAAAAATTGTTCTTCCAATATCAAAATTAGATTATTCAAATCCTACTGCTGCACAATTGTGCTTCTCTGTGGACATACTTTAGTGAATGTATGAAAAGAAAACTAGTTATTGGTTATAATAGTAGTCTTCATTTTCTATTAAACCTTCCAAGTTGGTACAGTGCCTCCAACATGTTTGTAAACTATAACATATTCAGTTTTGAAGACATAATGAGACAATATGTGTGTTTCAATGATGACAAGAATATGTAATAGTAAGAATTGTATCTTGAAATCTCTGAGGAACTATGAAATTCATTTAAATTCTTGGATTATACATAGATGGAAAAAATGACTCTTTAAATGTCTTACACAATTTCATTCTTAACAATCCCTTTCCTTAATCTGAGGTTTGTAAGTGT
This sequence comes from Megalonaias nervosa, assembly GCA_016617855.1. Lineage (NCBI taxonomy): Eukaryota > Metazoa > Mollusca > Bivalvia > Unionida > Unionidae > Megalonaias > Megalonaias nervosa. The sequence continues at coordinate 20,965 of JAECUM010016006.1, read as the reverse complement.
AAGTCCATTCCCGGTACTTCATAGGATGAAATGGCAGTTTGGAAGGGGGTGGGGGAGCCTTAGCTAATACTGTTGGGGCCCCAATGACTGGTACCCAGTTAGGTATCTGTAGGAAGACCCTTCCCAGATCTGACAGACTTAGATCTGAGCTCATGGGTAGTGTGTGGGGGGTGGGTGGACGGGGGGGCACAACTCCCTATCTGCCTTTCCGGATGAGAGAAGTTACTGATCCATCCAGAAGGGAGGGTGCAATTCACTCGCTGTCCTAGCGGAAAAGAGGGGGTGTTGCTCCTTCCTCTCTGCCCAGTTAAAACTTCCCTTGGTAGTGGTCCCACTAACCCTAAGAGTCTCTGAAGAGACTTGAGCAATCCTTCTCTCAGATGAGAGGGACCGAGAGAATGAGAAACCCCAAAACTGTTAAGGTGATGAGGAGGGAACCTTCTTTCACACTAATATAACAATTTCAGCCACAGAAGTCACCTTGAAGCAATGCTAAACCAAGTATAAAAAATACAAAATTATCAAGTCACCCAAGCTTAATGAAAGCTAGGGACTACTAAACTAGCAAAAGCTCCCCCCCCCCCGCCAATGTTACGATTGATTACTAATAATAAGGAAAAAAATAAAGGATTGCAATGAAAATTAATATTGAAAAAGAACCTTTGTTTGATAACCGAGCACTTGATATGAAGGTAAAATGTGGCGTGCAACTTGCCTACAAAATATAAAAATAGCACAATTCATCATGCACAACTAAATTTGAATCACTAATACCTTGTGTATGGGGTAAAAAATATATTTAAAAAATGTCAAGCTATACACCATACAAATATTAATAACTCTCAAAAGAAATTAACAGATAGAAGTCAATCAGGGGTATAATACTTATGTTTATAAAGAATATGCACACAAGAGTAAATTCACTTGTTGATCCACGAAGTAACGGCTAGTCAACAATGCAGGCATTATAGCATGTTGAGCAAGAAAAGAATGAGGGGGCAATATACTTGGGTAAGAATGTGTGGGGCGTCCCAGAGGCAATCCAGTGTTCCGAATCTTCTAGTTGACCCTTATGGGAGGATTAATTTTCATCAAATGGTTAGGTTATGTTCCACCTGAAAATGTATCAGCTGTGCAATAGCATCAGGCATTAATGATATTAAACTTCATCCAACACTGTGACAAAATTAGCATATTTACAAACTTTGATTGAAATTAGGTCAGAAATATCATCTCTTAAGTGGAAAGAAACTCAGCCAATTGTATACAAGATCATATCATTATATAAAGAATATACAATATGATCCATCATATACAAACCTGCCTTATTTTCATTATGGTGCAGTGACATATTATAAAGTGCTATTACTGAATTAAAAAAACGTTCATTTCAAAAGTTCTGAAATGTGATCTGAGGCAGTGATGGCATCATAATGTTAAACTAACAAGTTTGTAAACTATGCTTACACCATAATAACCACCAGTTCTGTGTCAGGTCCAAATCAAATGGATTTCAATGTTCCTTGCTAGATCTCTCAACCACATGTAATCTATTCTTTTCAGCAAATTTCACATAGCGGCTACAACTGCCTTTCCAGCTGAGATCTATACTCAAATCAACATGACATGATGTCCAATAAATGTTTGGTTTGGTTTGGTATTTTTATGGCATAGCAACACAAGTAGGTTATTTAGTGCCAACGCAACTGGAGTAAAGTGCCTTGCCCAAGGACACACCATGGCATCTGACCGATGGTCCAATGGTAGGATTCAAATTCTCACCATTTTTGTCATGCAGTGTTTTATCTACAAATGGTGTCATGTAAGTCATCTGACTCATCAAGGCAAAAAACAGTGAGTCAAAATCCAATCCTATGAGTCCTATTCAAGCTGATGATCAGTCTAAAGTAGTTTTTAAAAAATAATTATATTGTTTAAATACACAACAAAAATATTAGTTACATAATGTGACTAAAGCCAATAAGGCAATTCCTTTGCCAGAAGCATCTGAACATTCTATATTTGTTAAAAATCTTGTTGATGGTTTCATATCATCAGAAATAATCTGAGCCTACATGACAAGGTGTTTATTGTTGGCTATGTCAGTACTTTCATCTGCCATTGCTGTCACAAATGATGCATTTTGCAGGTCACGTATAAAACTATCCTCAACAATGTTTGATACGCTCTCCAGTACCTCTGAACAGGTAGTAAAGTTATACTGAACAGTGGAATTCTTCAAAATGCCAATGGCATCAATTTCTTTAGCTGTTAAGTCGTGTATTAAATAAAAAAAAGATTTGTATTTTAAAAAAGGGGTGTCTTTTACGCTCAGCCAATGTACACACTTAAGTAGCACTTTCGCTGCTATGTCTTGTTTGTAAAACTGCATTAAAATCTGCCTGGTGTTGTGTACTTTCCAGAGGTCTTGGAAATGCTTGATCACGCATATTTGGATGCCAATTTTTTTTTTATCTGGGACGCAGAAAATCGCTTAGGCGGGACTCCTCTGTACACATTAATAGGTGGACGGCAAAATTCAAAGACTTGCCAGTCCTGCTTCAGCCACCTGCTTAGTGAGAAAATGTATTGATCACTTAGCTGTGCTGATATTTACAATGACAGAATTCAGTGGCTGAAAGACTCCTTGATGTACATGTTGTCATTGTAAGAGTTCATCAAAAGAACATGACGCAATAACTGGGCAGAAAGTTCAAAGACTTTGACTGATGGCAGGGTGGAGAAATGTGCTGATATTTACAATAACAGAATTCTGTGGCTGAAAGACCCCCTGACGTACATGTTGCCATTATAAGAGTACGTCAAAAGAACATGATGCAATTAGCTGGGTGGCAAGTTCAAAGGCTTTAACTGGCAGCTGGGTGGGAAAATATACTGATATTTACAGTGATTGAATTCAGAGGCAGAAAGACCCTGAGATGTACTTGTGGTCATTTATAAGAGTACATGAAGTAAACCACTTTAGGTTTCATAATTATGTTCATTTCTGAGTGTAGGGGAATAAGCAGTGCATGTGACCTCGGAATCAAGACATGTTGAAACTTGGACAAAATGCCATTCACAAATTTGGATAGTATTTTGGAGTTAAATGGCAGACTGATGAAGATTGTAATGAGATTCAGAAGAGAGCTAAGTTGCTAGAACTGAAAATTCAGATGGGACAGTCGCCAAGTGTAAGAAAAGTTTGTGATACCTAGCTTAGTGCTTGGAATAAAACCTTCCTTGGATTGACAAAATTCAGTCTCACTCTGATGTACAAACGAGAGCTATGTCAATGTTATAAAGAATGTAAAATTAAACTCAGTGGCAACCAATAGTTCTTCTAATTTGCATAGTTTTCTGGAAGGGGACTGCAACTTTTGCTGGTGTGACTCCTATTTTTACCAAAATGTGTTTAAAATCATAGCGAGACCTCTGCCTTCAATCAACAGTTTGTTTTCTGGCAACCCAGCATGCCTTCCCAGTGTACTGTTCTGAAAGTTATTGTTTATTGGCACATTTGGTCTTCGAGGTTTATTTTAGCCTCTGTACATATATATATATGGCAAAACATAAAGGCGTCTTCACTGTCACATTCTACACTCGACTTACCTTTTTTTTTTGAAAATGTAGCCAGCTGTATGTTTTCAACCATTGCTACACAAAATTACGTTTTACCTTCAAGTAACCGTTACCTCAACTTTAGATGATGAAGGCTCCACTGGTTCGATAACAATACTATTATCGATGGTCGGTTGTAAAAACGCGGTCCAAATGATAATTTCATTTGTTTCGGATCTATTTTAAGTCTTTTACCTTGGATGCCATTTTCATTCGAACGCTGATAGTATATTGGAACAATGCAAGGCATACAACTGAGGGAATGGAAATTGTTGCTTCTTTGCGTGACAAGGATGCACATAAAATAATAGTTTCTCGTGAGAATCACATGTTTATTTTTTGCGTCTTTCTTGTGTGTGGTGATTTATGGTTCTAACATACTGTTGCTACAAAAGATGTGACAGTTATAGGTCACATAAAGTCTGCTCCAGGCTCCACAATCATTTGTAACCCTAAGTATTATGATAACATCAGTGTAAGAAACTGACGTGCACGTGTTTCTCTGTTTGAGTGAGTTGTAATCTAGCCAATGAAGTAGTTAGACCAAACATTTATTTTGTGTTAATCAGCAAAACATAACATTGGGTGCATCAATTTACGTACCGGCGACGATTTTTAGACCAAACCTTTGTTTTGTGTTAATCAGCAAAACATAACATTGGGGTGTGTCAATTTACGTACCGTCATCGACTTTTGTGTGTCAAATTTGAAAATTCTGCGTATTTGACGCATGGGTAGAAAAACACTGGTCGTGAAACTGGTACAGAAACCATTAAGTCACCTCGGCTTCCCACCACAATAAATTTAACTGTTGCCTTTCTTTCAAGCACAACCAAAAATCTGATTACTCCTTTTCCAAAATTTCGGTGCTGATTTTTTCAACATTTTAAGAGGACGATTGTCAATTTCACCTCAATTATCTTTGTGTTGGACACATTTTAAATAATCCTATAAAGTAATAGCAAATGCATGATCATGCAGATATTTTGCATGAAAAAAACATGGACAGATTAAAGCATCTGTGGCACTCCCGCAATGTTTTCCCTGTTCTGTGACTAACTCCACTGAATTTAGTATGAAAACCAGAATCTATGGATCTTTCTTAAAATTGTTTTCATCCCAGATTTTGGTGATACAGGTCTATTTACCAAGTTTTATAAAAATGGGATTAGTAGTGCCTTCATTTAAGTGACAGCAAGCTCAGACAATCAGATCATGCAAGATTACTTTATTATTATGCAGGAATCTCACTCATTAATGAATTCATCAATGATCTTGGTGATACAAGTCCATATTCAAAGTCTGATCAAACCTGGATCAGAAATATGGCTTCCAGATTGGTAAAAGAGACCTGAATCAGATACAAGATCAACTCAATGGTTCATGCGGATCTCTGTCATTACTGAATTCATCCATTATTCTGATGATATTAGGCATATATTCCAAGTGTGATCAGTATCGGATATATATTTATATAAGTATATTTTCCAGAGTGGTAACAAGCTAAGCTGACCTGATGCAAGATAATCTAATTAATTAATCTAATTAACATGCATGGATCTTACTCATTATCAAACTCATCTAAGATCTTATTAACAAGCAAATATTTCACATTTTATCAAAACTGGATTAGATTTATGACCTGATAAGCGGTAATAAAGCCAGACAATCAGATGCAAGATCAACTCATTAATATGCATGAACATTGCTTAGTATTGCACTCATCCAAGAGTTTTATGATATAAGCTCAAATTCAAAATTTGGTCAAGGCTGGATCAGAAATAAGGATGCGAGAGCATTAACATGCCATTGCTGACAGTTAAAAAAATGGATGACTGATGGACAACACAGGACAGACACTAGGCCATAACATAAGTTCACTTGACCTTATGGCCAGATCAGCTAAACCAGGGGTCTCAAACACAAGGCCAGTGGGTTGCATGCGGCCCGCCAAGCTGTATCCTGTGGCCCGCAAAATGATTGGCATCACAAGGTGTCATGAGAGATAACAAAGGTTGTATGGCCCTTGGGCCATCAAAAATGCCCTCATGTGGCCTCCAAGTTGGTTTGAGTTTGAGACCCCTGAGCTAAACAGTATCAATAAGATGTATACCTTCAGGAGATCTAATGCCTGAACTTGATGCTGAAAACAAAAAAATAAATCTCATGTCAATCTCTATCCCTGACCTACATCAATCAGGTTTGAAAAAGATCTGACTAACCTATACATGTACCAATACAAGTGAAAAAGAATATCAGAGCTCAAAATCAGTAGTAGTTCAAGAACCTGAGCCTAGTAAATTTTCTGTTGAACTAGTAGTTTTCATAATATCAACAGTCCAATGGTAAGTAAAGTTTCAGTTGTCACCAGTCATCATTTTATGGAAAGGACTAGCGATAATTCAGCAGCACTTGTAAACTTCTCAATCTACTAGTACTAGTCCTTCTGCCTACAAATCAGTTTATGTTCAATTCTAGGGCTGAATATAAGGGGCTGGCACTCTAAAATAAAAAAAACTCAAAATCCTGGAAGAACTTGCAACAGCTGTAGGACAAAGCTTTTGCAATTTCTGATAATGACAACACTACAAGCTGACAATGTCACTTCTCACAACTATGAGAATATAAATAAAACAATAATCACCTGATAATAAAAACCCACTGTTATCATGATTTACTCCAAAATAAAAGAAAGAAGTATGACAATTAATTCCCCCAAACTCATCATTAAATATAAAGACAGCTTTATATGTTTATTATTTGAGAGAGAGAGAGAGAGAGAGAGAGAGACAGAGACAGAGACAGAGAGAGAGATAGAGAGATATCTAGAGATCTAACATTACTTGGTGTGGGTAAAGTTGAACTTGATGCTGCTGTGAACAATGAGACAGGATAAGCACTATGTGAATCACTGACTTGTGGGATGGACAAAAGTCCATTGACATCTGACATGGGGACATCCCCACTGACCTCTAAATTTGGAGATATTTCTGAATCTCTCTGTTGACTAACAGTTGAAAGCAAATTCAAAGCTGACAGATTTTGACTTGAATGAGTGGTGTTGCTGCTGTCATCATCTGAAGAGATTTCAATTTTGACAAAAGGTTGGACAGGGTTCCCTTCTGTCTCCTTGATTGTCTCTGCTGAAGTTGCTGCTCCTCTGGCTTGTGAAACTGAATCTTTTTCCAAAAGAAATGGATAGCTCTTTTCTTTTATCACTTCACTTTGGTAAGACCTACTCAATCTTGCTTTTTCTTGCATAGTAAGATGTCCCAACAAATCTGTAGGCTGACTGACCTGAACACTGTCTAATGACAAGAATGGAAACATTGAAATGGCTGATACCCTTTGACCCTGACCTGTGAGACCTTGAGAACATTCAGTCATTTGTGGCGACATCTGCACCATTTCAGAAGATTTTGGAATATTAAAAGGATCATGCCTTTGCGATACCTGAATACTTTGTAGCCTGTCTTGAAAATTTAAAACGGAATGCGACTGCATATCTATGTTGTGTCGCGTTTTACACAAAGTTGATATGGGCGGAATCTTCCCACCACCTGCACTGGTAGACTCAGTGTTCACTGTTGTGTAAGAGTCACTTTTCCTTCTTGACTGAGATTCTTGTGGAGATGATATTGGAGTCTGTCTTCTGCCTATATCTGAGCGAGGACTCAAATCTGTATTTACTTGTTTGCTCGCTTCCTTCTCATGCATAGTCCATGCTGACTCGGGCTGTTGTAAGCTTTTGTTGGATTGAGATTCTTCTGATGTGTTCTTCTCAGTATAAACAATGCCTTGCTTTGGGTTTCTTAGCCACTGAGGAGTATCATTTGCAGTATTATCTAAAAAAGAATTAAAAAGCTCAGTAAATCATTAACTCTGCTCACACAATAAAGGTTATATATTGGGTCTGATTGGTATTTAATAGCACTTCAGCTCATGAAAGAATATTAAGTATCAAGGCAAAAGAAATAAATGTGCGTGCCCTGAGATACAAACTTTTAGTAGAGTAAAATATGTTTTGCTGACAATACTTACCTGATCATAATATCATAGGAGTACTTCCATTACCTTGGAAACCTATCCCCAAAAGGATTTTTAACATATCTTTCAGCTTGTATTAGCAACAGAAATTCCAAGATGCTAATCTGACTAGAGTGATATCCCCTAAGTTAAGAGGGATTGGTACTAAAGCCCATCAGGGCCCCGAGTGGCTGAGTGGTCTAAAACGCTCTCCATTACAGATTACTGCCATCTCACCTCTATCTGCGTGGGTTCGAGTCTAGGATTCGGCGAATGTGGATATGTGAGAAAGCTTGCCAGTAGCTTCTCGTCAGTAAGTGGTTCTTTCCAGGGATTTCCCGGTTTCTTCCTCCACCATTAATACTGGCCGCCATGAATAGCCTATCGTGTGCTGAAAAATGGTGTTAAGCCCCACAACAACAACAACAACAACAACTAAATCCGATCAACTGTCAATTGCTACTTAAACAGATGTGCTGTAGGGAAGGTTTGGGAGGCAAACCCATATTATAAACAGGCAATTATTATCAAAGAATCGTATTTTATTCTAAAAATTGTTTTTTTCTTCAAGAACTAAACCTGATTATAATACATTCAGAGAATTGACAAGCCTAAGTGGAAATATGCCTTCCTTTCTTGAGTGGTATGAGCAAGTGAGAGTTCCCTTTCTGAGTGGCACAGTTCTCCTTTCAGGGTTTATACAGCAGTTGGTAAAAAGGATTACAGACCTTATCCAGACTGGCTTGCAATTTTTTTCCAGACCCTTCTGGCACATGTATTCTAAGCCTTTATAACTATAAATGAGCATGTGGTATTTACATATTTTAAATAGTATCCACCAATCATGTGAGGGTAACAGGTCATGCATGTCTTGCCAACTACACTTAACTAACATACAGCAGTTGATGCCCCATCTAACACCAGGAAAGATAAACATCACTACAACACATGAACTTGTTCAAACAATAAAAAACAACAGAGTAACCCAAATTTCCATACTTTTTCATGGTTTGGAATCAGCACTTTTTTCCCCAACACTGTTTCTGAACTTTTCATGAACCCTGACTCAATGCACCATATTAGAACCCTGATTTGATACAGATGACATTCTTGGACAAAGGATAGTTTAGATCTTATAGATGAATTTGATGGGATTTGAATTCAAGTCATTGGATTCCCCCTTTGGAAAAATGGGTCACCTGATTTCTGATTGTTGGCTCTTAAAGGAACTGACCTTGTTGACAAGTTAGAACGACTTGGAAATGAACTTGAAGACCATCGTCCTGGTTCTGAAATTGTGTCTTAGTTTTTTTAAATAAGGTAGTGTTTAGCATAATTAATTATTCCTATCTTAAACATCATCTTAATAGAATCAGGTTTAGTTGCATTCAGTAATAATTTGAGAGGGATTATTTATTTCACTTTTTCATTGGAATTACTGTAAATTCATTCAAAGACATTTGGATCATATCACTGTGAAACATCAAGATTGTTAGCATATCAAACTATTCCAGACTATTGTCATATCAGCACAACAGACTGAACTTCATTCAGAACACTTGTGGAACCCATTTTGAATACTTGATACTTTGGACTTGCAATGGTACTTCATTCGGAACACCTGTGGAACCCATTTTGAATACTTGATACTTTTGGACTTGCAATGGAACTTCATTCAGAACACCTGTGGAATCCATTTTGAATACTTGATACTTTTGGACTTGCAATGGAACTTCATTCAGAACACCTGTGGAACCCATTTTGAATACTTGATACTTTTGGACTTGCAATGGAACTTCATTCAGAACACCTGTGGAATCCATTTTGAATACTTGATACTTTTGGACTTGCAATGGAACTTCATTCAGAACACCTGTGGAACCCATTTTGAATACTTGATACTTTTGGACTTGCAATGGAATTTCATTCAGAACACCTGTGGAATCCATTTTGAATACTTGATACTTTTGGACTTGCAATGGAACTTCATTCAGAACACCTGTGGTATCCATTTTGAATACCTGATACTTTTGGACTTGCAATGGAACTTCATTCAGAACACCTGTGGTATCCATTTTGAATACTTGATACTTTTGGACTTGCGATGGAACTTTAAGGACTATTTAGGATTTCATTCACCATACTATAATTTTTCACTTTGTATTGTAGGGAAATAAAGTATTTGTTGAATGTTATAAACTTGCTGGTTTTCATTTTTTTTTTTTTGTTATTTAGTTTCAGACCATAGACGTGTGGCATGACATCAAACCCAAAACAAGAACATCAGATAAGAATGACCTTCTTAGACAGTGTCTCCTGCATGGATTGCAAGACATTTACAATAATGGCCATCACCTCCCTGCAGACTGATTTGTAAATGTCAAACCCATCCCCTATCTTGGAAAGTGGTTTAGAGGTGGGCACTCCAGTTTGTTGTGCTGATGTCTGTGCACATTGTAATTTCTGGCAGCTGATCCTGTAGTGGGCTTCTCACTGTAAGCCAAGTGAAATTTTTCCATTTGCTGAAATGGAATCTCATTTAGTCCCAAAAAGTGGTTGTTTGGTCCAGTGAACAATGTTTCGCCTATCACTTGGATAGGAGAATTATTAGTGGAGGACTCATGAGCAGGCAGCTCAGGATGAGGAGATCCACTGCCCCTTTGAGCAGACCCAAGAAAATCGAAAACTCTAGGGCTGAAATTTGATCAACGAAGTGAATGTTAGACACTTCCAAGATGATTTTCAAGGCACATTACTGGGGGAGAAACTTGGTTCAAGAGGCTTTTGAACTCCATCCACTTGTTGGATAGGATGAGATCACATTTGTCTTTCTTAACAAGGAATTGAAGGCAAAGCAGAACACATCTTGGTACTAAAGATAACTCATCTGGTGCTTTTGCTGAATGCCTGACTAGGTTTGTGTGTGTGTTGGATTTTTAATGTAGGTTTAACAATTTTTCAACCATATTGCTACGAAGTCTGCAGTGTGACAGTTTATATGATGTCTAGCACTGGGGCATCATGCTGCAGACATGTAGCATGATGTCCCACCCAGTCACATTATCCTGACACCAGGTCAACAGTCCTAACACTAACCTCTTAATGCTGAATGACAAGTGAGGCAGCTGTTAGTACCATATTTATAAGTCTTTGGTATGACTCGGCTGGGGTTTGAACCCGTGACCTCCCACATCTGAGGCAGATGCTTTAACCACTAAGCCGCTGGAGTGGTTGACTGCTCAGGTAGTTGGATGTCAAGAGCATGGTGGTGGGTCAGAAGTATGATATGACTCTGTCTCATGACGACTCTGGAACTGATATTCTGGCAAAAAGGGAGTGCTCTGAACTGGCACACATTGTTCTTAAAAACAAACCACTGGAAGTTCTGGGAAGACCTGTGAATAGGAGTGGAATTTCCCTCCAATGAATGCTGAAAAATGGCAGTGCCAGCCTGACATTTTCTGCATGACAGTTGGTGGGAACAAACACTAAGTCAAAACTGATCCTTGTTGCTTTATGTCCTGACATCAGAGGCCTTTGGAAATGAGCTCCAATCTAGTTAAAAGGCTTGAAACATGCTTTCCCTATATGGTGTGTGTGTGTGTGTGTGTGTGTGCGTGTGTGCGCATGTGCATGCATGTGTGTGTGTGTGTCTGTTATGGAGTCAAGCTGAGATCTAGGGTTGCAAGGTCTGTGGGAGATTTGCTTCTTTGGCATCCTCTTTCTTTACCTCCTCAATCTGATCATGTAAACGAAGAATGAAAAAAGTAGTTGGAGATTGGTTTTGTGGTGATCTTTCATGGAGAGGAATGTCTCTCTTTCTGCAAGCTGCAGATCAACAGATGCAGCTATGCTATTGGAAACTGCTGATCTACTGTTATGCACACAAGTTTTACAAGAAACTGACTCCCAAGCATGACTGCCAATGGGGTTTATGATGGAATGGTTTACACTGTGTTTAACCTGCCTAAAAATAACTCCCCAAACCATGTCAGGCATGGACCATGATATTCCAAACCAGCTGATGCCTGTCAAGGATAGACTTGTGGTACATTTTGATATTCCCATTCAGTCTCCAACTGGAACAACGTTGTGAAATCCAGCATGCATTCTGTTGTAAGCCACAATGAAATTTTATGGGAATCATTGAGGCCTGTTGACACTTGGGTCTTAAAGCTGTCCATGTAAGCAATTCAGGATAACAGAGACTCAACAGGACTGTGGTAGTTGTTTGAAGGATATCTGGTCATTTTCATTACTGAAACATGACAGATGCAGGAATTTTAAAAAAACAATGTCATTGATAGAGCTGGGGAGACAGGCAGAACTTTGGAGGTAGAAGCAAAAAAACCTCAATACATGGAAGAGGTAACTTAAGGAGCTGGGAGGTAGGCAGAATACTGTGATCAGAAGCCAGAAAACTTTAATCAAGGCACAGAAGGATGTGTTTTTTCTGGATACAGCTGGATCAAGAAAGAAACATCTGGTACTTGTGAGCATTATCCACCAAACTGAGCAACCTTAAATAAGTACAAGTTCACTCAGCTACAGTAATTCTGCAAATATTATGCAGTAAAAGGTGATTACTAATCGCAAAACTACACACATTTTGGCTGCAAATTCGGTATATGATAAAGAATACACAAAACGATGAGATCCAAGAAACAATCTGAAAGTTATGAACTGTCTTTAATATACCATTTTAGAACAAACAAACTGGTTAGGATCACACATCTCACGAGAAATCACCAATCAGCTAAAGTTTCTTAAATTTTGCATAGTTCTACTCAACAAATCAAGTGTTCATACCTTAAATGATAGCCAATGATTGGTAGATCGAATATTAATTTTGTGGGCCAATTAATTTATGTCATCTCATGATTCAGATTTTAAAACAGTTAACTGGTGTGGATTAATGTCACAGAACAGATGGGTAGATGTGTCAGCACTGCCTCTGCAGAAATTCCCTCTTTACCCAAACCATTAAACTATGAACTGACCTGGACTGATGTTGGAAAACAAAAGACAAATCCAGCAGTTATAATCAAAAGGTGACGAAGAAACAAACAGCTTGCCAAAATAAAAAGTGGAATGAGTAATGACTTGTGTGGAAATTAGGATTCTACGTTAAGTTGAAACATGCAACAAAAAATGTGCTGCTGATGATTTAATCTATCTATATACAGAATTTTAACCCATATTAAATGTCATATTGGCTAAATTTACATTTAGGACCAACATGACAACAAAAGAAGTCTTTTAATGAAAACCCCTGATTTATATGACTAACCATTCCAGAGGAATAGTGATATAAAGAATTTCAATATGGCTGCTGAGGTGGCCATACTGGATGTCTGAGCAGCACCATTTTCATTTAGGTCCTTGGGATGAATGTGTGTGTGTACAGTTTCATGGCAATCTTCCAATAAGATTCGAAGGAGTAATGATAACAAACATGTTCAAAAGCATGGGCAGATGTCCGACAACAGAAACAGACAATGGACAGCTGCTTATCCCAGACTGATTATCAATATGGCTTAACATATAAACGAAATATTACTTACAGATTCCATATTCTTGCAAATCCAGAACACGTATTTGTAGTATATTTTGTGTTTGTTGCAATAAGTTTTGGTTTACATTTGCCACTTTCAGAAGTCAGATATATTTCCTAAGTGACACACATTTGCCAATGCACATCAAACCTACAGCTCTAAGGCAGCATCCAATTTGTTTTTCAGCTGACAACTCCTCTTACTGAACTGCTGAGGCAAAGAAAAAAAATATGTTTCCAGTCTGCTGACTGTCCCTGTTTTTCATTGCTGACCCTACACTTTTTTCCCCCCAGGTAAAAAAAAAATTCCCTAAACTGATTTGTGCATCTAACTGAGCTGGTTTTGCTGAGTACTTGAAGCGCTTAGTACATTATATATACTGATCATTATAACATACACAATATAAAAAAAATATCTACCTACCCCAATTTTATAACCAATGCAATAGGAAACACACATATATTATTTTGGCCTGATCATACACATGTTCAGTATCACAGTAGCATCTCATACTCAGTTAACTGCAGGTACTTATTTTGCACAACCGACAACTCCCTGTAATTACATAGCTGCCAACCCCCAAGTACAAAAATACTGATTGCTTATGACAAAAATACTGATTTTCAGGACCAAATACTGATTTTTAAAATTTTAATGCATATGTAACTACTTACAACATAAACAACCATCAGTAATGTAGGAGAGTGCCTTACATAATTATTTAATGTCAAAGATGCACGTGTTGCACACTTGCACCTTCTGGACAGGCACCCTGTTCCATTCAGGTGCCCATTCAGAAGGTGCAAGAGTGCAACACACTCAGACACACAGGCTGTTTATAGGAGCCTTTTCCACACCTTGTTTATTTTTTTCAATTATTATCGATTCCAATGTACCAACTGTCACTGATAATCTCAATTCTGTGTGATTTTCTTACTGAACTGTTTTCATTCTAGCATACGAGTAATCCTTTGTGATTTTACCATCTGGAAAATGCGTGCAAAATAAATTGCCAGCAACACTAGTAACTGAAAGAGGAACGTTCATTTCTAAAAGAAATTTAATAAACCGAATTTCGATCAAATTACATCAAGGTTCTCTCTGGTATTTATATATATCTAAGTTCAGGCTGAGTTGTGTATGATGAAGCAGCAAGTTGATGTTTATTAGCTTTTTTGTGCTCTTGTATTTCATGTGCGCCTCCATGTCAAATAGCGAAATCACATTACACAATTTCCAAAACGTTAAGTCCTCTCCTTTACTAGATGATTTCACAAATCTAAACAAGACGGCAGAATTGTTCTTTCAGTTCTGTTTTCTTGTCTTTTCTGGTGAAAATTCTGAATATTCTGCTTTCCTATTCAACATCATTAGAAGTTGAATATTACAAAGATGAGACTGTTAGTGGTAACTGTTTGCGAAATCCAATATGGCAGATAAAGACAGGCATTTGTAGCCTCAATTTCGAATGAACCAATCATATTGTAGAACTGTATTCCTATTTACATGTGATACATTTCTATCAGAATCAAACCGAATGCCCGTTCTAAACTGAAAATTCAAGGACATTTTTTATTATTTTTTTTTAATTGAAAAACGTATTTTTTGCAAAAAAAAAACATACACCCGTATTCAGGTCCAAAATACAGGACAAATACGGAAAAAACGGGACAGTTGGCAGCTATGTAATTATGCTGCACACATGACACCTGTTCTGTCATCGCCACCCATTAATGAGATTATACAGACTGTATGGTTGAAGTGTCATATATGGAAGCAGAAGGTAAAGTTTCTGAATCATCATTCTTCTGTCAGTTATAGTCATTACAAAATCATAATTTGTGAATTTGTGAAGGTATAACTTTTGATAGTTTCACAGTTATGAAGAAAAGAAGAAATAATGCTTACATTGGAGAAGAAAAGCTGGTTTTTTTGTGAAAAAAAATGAGCTAAATGTAATTTGACAGTTTGTAATCTATCCCACTCAGCATTATAATTCTGTTTATTATATACCAGTTCTGATTGGTTTCGTGTTATAGAAACACAAGTAGATTATTCAGTACTGAGGCAGTGGAGTATGTTGCCTTGCTCAAAGATGCGTCACAGTGGCCACACTTAGCTGATCCATTAGTAGGATTTGGACCTGCAACCATTGATCAAGGGTCTGGCATGCTAACCACTAGTGGTGAAACGATAAATCAATATACAGATGTTTCAATGCTTTTTCCCTATTGATGCCGATATCCATACAAGAGGTGAAGAATCGATACAAAACGATACTTACCTTATACAAGTTACTTTAATTTTCAGCAATCATGAATAATTATTCATTGTTTGCATTTTTATTCTTTAAATTGAGAATTTGTTTGAGACAGGCATAGAAGGCATCTGCACTCATATTTGTCTCTAAAATAGAAAAACTACTGACAACACCCACTCACCTTCTACAATTTAACACAAGGTGACTAACTCGTTTGATTCAAAATCACAACCCCCATTCCATGCTAATTATCTTAACCCATCTGCATGCTTATCCACTGATATATCAGTAGGAAGAAGACATTTGAGATTTGTTCCCCATATATGATTTATGTATTTACTTATCCTTTTATAATCTGTCGTTTCACATCTTGTCTACTTGGACCAAATATGAAGACTACACTTCCAGTGTGTCCTGCAGTGAAATATGTTACGTGTAATCCTGATTGGTGGTCATCATTTGTTCAAGTCCTTGGTAAAACAATGACCACCAATCAGAACTGTAGCTTGCTCACTACATGTTATATATATATATATATATATATATATATATATATATGAATGAAGTACTAGCATCCGAACTCTCCTAAAAGATACAATGCAACAGAGAAACCTCACACAAACTGGCTATTAAATGATCTGTAAAGAACCTATAGGAAATAAGGAACAAGTCCTTTTATGCTGACATATACAATCAGTGAATGAACATGCAAATGTAATAAAAGAATTAGCATATAACTGACAATGGGGCAATGCTGTCAATAATTTCCTTTTCACTAACAGAAACAAGTGCTGGTGGCCGTGGCAGTTGTTTTCCATGCTCCCACACTCAGACTTGTTCTAGATAAGAGTTTCCTTGCACAAGGAAATTGCACTTTTCTTCTGTTTGCATATAACACTGTAATAACTTCCAAATTTAAATGAAAATGTGAAATTAGTAGTAAGATGTTTTATAAACGTTCATGCAGTGCAAGTAATGAAAGTGGTGACCAAAAGAAGTCCTGCATCTGAGTAAATGGAGCAGCCTGAAATGGCCTAAATGGCTGAATAATAATCACTGCAGACCTGCCAACATTGAAAAAATCAAAATCAGGAATTTGTCCCCCAAATCACAATTAAAAATCGGGAGGCAGGGTAAAAAATCAGGGGGTACAAGAGTAAGGTGTAAATATCATGATAAAGATGTTTACTTTTGTTATTTTAGTCCACTGTATGTTGCAGATTTGCATTTCTGCAAAAGTTCATTATTTATTTGTCCTTGGGTGCCAAATTTGCTAACAAGAATAGCTTCCAGCGTTGATGCTGACAGGCTGGCTCTTTGGCTGGTTCTGTTTTTTCTGGCCATTGAGAATGCTTTCTCAGCATTGCTGTTGCTGTGCGGTATTGAAAGTATTGATAGCATTACTCTCTCAAGGGTTGGAAACAACAGTTGGCCAGATCTATCCTTTTTTCCTGAGAGCAACCCACTAAAGGATGACTTACTTATTGATGCAAGCGTTGCAGATGTGTCTAAACAATCTGAAGTATCGTTTACGGACCTGGCCTTTTTCTCCAACTGAATGGAAAGAATCAACACCGATGATCTGCATAGAGAGTTTCAGCTTTATCAAATCTACAATTTTGATGCAGAACTGAATGTGGAAAGAGCCTATCATCAGGGGCAGAATGCATTATAGTCCCTGTGAGTCAATGGCAGAATGCGTGATAGGCCCCACAAGTCGATGGATGAAAGAAAGCAAACTGATTCTCCCAATCACTCCTACATTTTTGATCCCATTTCTTTTTCTTGGCTGGTAAAAAGTCATCAGTTACTTCCTTTTCTTCTTTTTTTTGCTTCTTGCTGAGAAACTTATCCATTATGATGCTGTGATCTATTGATGGGGTCAAATAAAGAGAACCACACTGTGAGACAATCTCTTTGTATTGGTGGATGAAAACCGGAAATCAAGCTGGACATGGTAACGTACTAAGAAACATACCAGACACAGACAAACCAGAAACAGAAACAGGGAAATGGAAAATGATGTTTTTGTAAAAAAAATTACAGTTCTTTTTTTCCTGGGGAGTTGAAAAATCATAAGTTTTTCTCTAAAATCGGGAAATCGGGAGATAGGTCCATAAATTGAGATTTTCCTGATCTTTTCAGTAGGGTTGGCAGGTCTGTCACTGACAATTAACAGGTAGTCCATTTGAAAGGATTTTTTTTATCTTGTCCAGAATGAGAATGGAATATGAACAGATGATAAGTCTCTGTCTGCATTCTGCGTAGTGGCAATACATCCAATATGTCCACACATAAAAATGGCACCATCATACCAATGACAGATCTTTTAAAGATGAAAGATAATCAAGTTGTTATGTGTCTCGATAATATATTGCATCTTAGGTTGTGTATTGAGAATCATCTCGAAACATTTCATATTGTAACTGTATCTCTTTTTGACTTTTAAAGCATTTAACTGTACAGGTTATAAGTGATCCTTGGTTCTACATTTAATCTTCTTCCTATCACACTTACGTCAATCAATAAATGAATGTGAAGTGATGCTATCTGTCCAGTGTGAATATTCCATTTAGAATTTCTGTAGCATGTTTACTCATCGAGGTATACATTTAATTTATCATCTGACAAATCAGAGCACTTAAACTAACCTAATTTTTGATTGGTCAATATTTATTTCCTCTTGTGGCACAAGTGCTCAGGTATGTGTGTGTGTACGATTCAGATTTTTAACATAGCTTTAACAATTTGTTAGTGTTATCGCTACAATGTCTGCAGTGTGGCAGTTTTACAGTGATGTCTAGCACTGAGGCATCATGCCATAGGCATGTAACATGATGCCACCCAGTCACACAATCCTGACAGCAGGACGACCAGTCCTAACACTAACCTCTTAATGCTGTTCACCTAGTGAAGCCACTGTCAGTACCACTTTTATAAGTCTTTGGTATGACTTGGATGAGGTTTGAACCTGCAACCTCCTGCATCCGAGGCAGACACTCTAACCACTAGGCTACAGGAGCAGTCGTGCTCAGGCATGCTTTCACATACAAATTACAACAAAATATTACAAGCATTTCTTTGATCGGGTTGTGGTTTGCCTAAAGACAATTTTATTGGAATCTGATAGAAGTGATTATAATGGTGTAATCTGTGACTAAAAACAGGAACAATTCTGCCAAAATTGGCTGGCTGGCTATTCTACACTGGTTTTCATGTAATAATCATTTTTTAGAATTTAAAATATCAGAAAAATTATCTTAAATAACATTTTCAACTCAATTATTTTCACACAAATTATGAAAAAAATGTATGCAAATTACACTCTAAACTGTAGTGACTGGAACATGCTTGCTTAATGAATACTCACCAAGAATCATGTGACCTAGAACTTTGTACTCAGCAACCTTGATGTCCAGCCACATAACAAAGTGGGACAGAACCCAGGGTTGCACTTCATCCAATAACTGGCCAAAATGCCTCTTCAGTGTCCCTATGTCACCCATTTTGCTTCACTGAAAAAAAAAGAGTGAAATGAGTTGGTCGAATATTCAATTGTTACAAGATATGTTGGAGTGGAAAGGAGAAACCATGACAAAAGGTAATTAGTGTGTGAGGCCATTACACATATCAACAAAGTCTCATATCACCAGAACACATCACTGCTAATATCTGTATGGCTGCTGATGGTATGGCCCTTTCTCATTTTAATTTTTTTTTATATAAAAAAAATCATTCACCCATACTGCATAAAAGGATGGTGTTTTATGTAACTGGCTCTTTGGAATATCAGTCATGGAAAGGGATCTTTTCCTGAGGCGGTTCAAAGACCTGTTAATTCCTAATTGTGGGAAAGATCACTCAGTGCAGGGCTCAAATTTAACACAAATTTCTTTGTAGCCAGAAGGACTAGCATACTGAGAAATTTACTAGTCCTGCCAAATCTTTACTAGTCCTGTCCACAAAACAATATCACACACCTGTATTGAGACTAACAACAATTTTATTTCATAAAGAGCATTATCATATGAAATACAGAAGTACAGAAGTATAACTCCTGCTTCAGATCATCAATCAGTCAATTCACATTTCTTGTTTCTCAAAATAATCTGGATCCAATTCCAGAAAGGGATCCAGGTGTCCTTTCTCATCCTCCACCTGCATTCTGGGTCCATATGGGGTTTGTTCTGGTCTCCTTACCTGTCTCCCTGAAACATTCTACAAATGTATTGCTGGTGATGGATCATAAGTTGGAACATCATTTGTATGGAACATTATAAAGGGTAGGTCGGACAGAATTCAAAGTAGTAAACATGATCTTCAGTCACTCTTCACCATATCCATCTCTGAGAAACCCCTCTCAGCATCAGCAGAGTGGGCTGGGATTGTCAGGATAAGGTCAATCAATGCCAGAATATTCTTGCAGTCAGCAGCATATGATTTTACAACTGTGGGCCAAGTCAAAGCATAGATGTCTTTGTAACTGCAAGATAACAGAATACATTAAGAAAATATTAATCTGAATAAATTTACATAAAGAAAAATGTGATGTCAATACTTAAATAATGTTTATATTGAATTGCTGTTAAAGCTTTCATTATTTCTTTAAATGGTTACCTTTTGTAATCAAGATACTATGCTAAATAAAGAATTTTTAATAAATCTGGCATCAATGATGTTTCTTGTATTTATATTTAAACATCTGAATATACACCTACTTGCTGTAGACTAAACTCTTTAATATGTCCCATTCCAATTCCACTGCATCAGCATCCACACCTGCGCTGACAAGCACTGGCTGGAAATGCTCCACCAAAATTGCCATGTCATCATCACCAAAGTCTGTATTAAACCAAAAAGTTGCATTTTAAGAAAAATAATTTAGTGCTGAAGAAATATGACGTCTATAACATTTGGACAACATCTACACATTTTTGTTATGGAACCCCAAATAAATCAATATACAGTGTGACCCTGCTATAACACGATAGTTGGAAGCCATAGAACCCGACCGTGTTATAGACCAAACCATGTTATATGTAACCAGGTCAGTTAGGTGAAGAAAATTATGCAAGTACCCGAAAAAATGTGCAGGGGGTGGGGTGTAGGGTAGGTAATAAATGCGGGTGCAAAAATATGTGCTTCATTGGCACAGTTATCATCTTAAGTCCATGCATATTAAATGAGAAATAAACCTGTAGTGAAAACAGAGAAGGCATATATAATATTTTACGTTATTCAGAGAACCATGCATTGGTACATATACATGTATACTGTTTATATATACAAGTCTAATGTATAGCAATGAATGAAGTATTAACACCGTGTACTCACCCGCGAATCACGTCACATACAATGAATCCACAATACAAGTAATTCCATCGAAAATATGCACACACACACATATTTAAAATATTCAATAATTTTGTCACAGGTCATACAGGTCTGAATTCAGTGGAAAGAAATAGCACAATCACATAGCGAATGATGAAGCACATTTACT
>JAECUM010016005.1:0-24246 GCA_016617855.1 Megalonaias nervosa | reverse complement strand
CTTTATTCGCTACTAAGAGAAACCTCCGTATGATAAACAGAACCAAACTAATGCATGACATCCAAGCAAACCTAACAACTAGTTTACCTACTACAGCAGAACAACTTGATAACTGCCTGCGTTCATTGCTCGACAAACATGCCCCAGCAACCAAGTGCAGAGTAGCAATTCAGAAGTGTTCTCCGTGGTATAGCAGTGTTAGGGACCAGCTTCACACTGCTAAAAGAGACCGCCGTAAAGCTGAGAGGCTTTGGCTTTCCACCAGACTCACTATTCATAAGCAGATCTATGATGCCGCTAAGAAGAATGTCAAAAACATAGTCCATGCAGCTAAATCAGCCCACTACAGTACTAAAATCATGGAAAGTTCCAGCTGCAAAGAGCTATCTGAGATTACTAACAAGCTGATGTCAAGGAACAAATGTACACCACTTCCAGCTACCTTCTCTCTAGTCGACCTTCCGGACCTGTTTGCAAATTTCTTCCGTGACAAAGTACAAACCATCAGAGATAAACTTGACAACACAATTTCAGTTGACTCGTCGTCACTATACAGTTGCGATACAGAATTTCAGCGGCAACCGTTAGCAGCATTTGAACCTGTCTCTATCGATTTAGTACGTACAATCGTGATGAAGAGTGCACCAAAGTCATGTGAACTGGATCCGATTCCGACGTCACTGCTGCTAGAGTGCTTGGATCCAATATTGCCTTCACTAACTGATGTTATTAATACCTCTCTCTCATCCGGGGAATTCCCATCATTTTACAAAACTGCCATTGTAAAGCCTCTGCTGAAGAAACCAACACTCGACCATAATGATTTAAAGAACTACCGCCCAGTTTCTAATCTGCCATTCATGTCAAAAATCTTAGAAAAAGTTGTTCTATCCCAACTTGTATCTCATCTGAATTTTTAGCAATGTACAGTCTGCATATCACCCTTGCCACAGTACTGAAACTACTCTTCTGAAAGTAGTCAATGACCTTCTCTCTGCTTTGGGTGGCGGAAAGATTACAGTCCTCACTCTCCTTGACTTGTCTGCAGCATTTGACACTATAGACCATGATATATTACTTCACCGTCTCCAGCATGTATTTGGCATTCATGTTACGGCCTTACTATGGTTCAAGTCCTACTTGGTCAACAGGACACAAATTGTTTCCGCAAATGGAAAACACTCCAGCCCAGTTGACCTATGCCGTGGTGTTCCACAGGGGTCTGTTCTTGGACCTGTTCTCTTCATTCTATACACGCAGCCACTCTCAAGTGTCATAGATCATCATCCAGTGTCTCACCAATTGTATGCTGATGACACCCAAATATACAAATCTAGCCATCCAACTGAAGTTGAAGCTACCATCCAAGGCATAGAGAGGTGCATTTCCGATGTGAAATCATGGATGACATGTAACAAGCTGCAGATGAATGATGATAAAACTGAAGCCATCCTGATTACAACACAAAGACTTTCTCATTCACATCCTTTACCTCAGACAATAAATATCAGCAACACCAACATTAAATTCACACAGTCAGTACGAAACCTCGGTGTCACTCTTGACAGTACTCTCTCATTGCACCAACATGTCATGAACATATGCAAGGCTGCATATCTTGAGCTGAGACGAATCAGCTCCATTCGCAAGTATCTTTCAGTTGATGCCACTAAAACACTTGTGTGTTCCTTAGTACTTTCAAGACTGGACTATTGTAACTCAATTCTGTCTGGTTCGTCTCAATATCTACTTCAGAAACTTCAAAAGTTCAAAATACAGCTGCTCGGATCATCCTTAGAGTACCACGATCAGAGCACGCCTCTCCCCTGTTCTGTACCCTACACTGGCTATCCATTCGATCCAGAATTAAAAAAAAAAATTGTTCTCTGTGCTACGTTTCACTGACGGGCTCCAGTCCAACATACCTATCAGACCTCACCCACGTGTACACACCTGCAAGATACTTACGCTCCTCTTCTGACACTCGTATTCTCATTATTCCCACTATGAAGATGAAATAATATGGACAACACTCTTTTGCATACCAGGGCCCAGCAACGTGGAACGAATTGCCCACTGCACTTAGACACAAAGACATAGTGATCTCATTCAAGAGCGCTCTTAAAACTCACCTATTTCAACTGCAAGAACAGACATAAAAACCTAATAATGTATCCTTGCCTTAAATATTTACAGCATATTTTCTGTTTCTACTTTCGTGGCGTTTGTTTTTATTTTTGTAATCATATCATTATATATGTTATTGTTTTAAGTGTTGTCAAATGTTGTAAAGCGCTTAGAGCTTCTAAAGATTAGGCGCTATACAAAGTCCTCATTATTATTATTATTAGATATGAAAGGAGTTTACCATGTCGGCCTACACATGTTTGCAAGTAGCTAATGGAGTCACTATGGGAAGGTTTGGCCTATTACGGCAAAAAAGTGTGAATATGGGGATTTAATATTACGGATGAAACTATGGGTTGAAAGAGGGAGATAACTTTAGGATGATACTATGGGGGAATGTGCATTTAACGTTCGGGGATGGATTATGGGCCCATGGGTATTTAACATTTTAAGGCCATATGGCGGTTATTAGAATTATGGGGTTTGAACTATGGACTTTTTCAAAAATGCTAACATCCAGTGTTGTTGACCAACAAACACACACAAAAAGAATACCTACAATTGAATGTGGAAAGGGTGGAATACAAGATAGGGAGTAGAGTGATGGGGACTAACACATGATGACCATCAAACATCTGCATTGATGAAATAATACGTCTTGCGCATCAATTCCCTTAAAATAAAAGGTCACCTGATATTCTTTAATTCTAAAAGGAGATTAATTGGTTGAGACTAAAACATAATGCTACTAAACAAACATCGGAATGCTAAAATAACAGAAAAAATTAGCGAAGATAAGAAATGTAAAGAATTAGACAACTGAAAAAAGTAATTGAAAACAAATTTATTAAAGATTTAAAAATTTTTAAATGTAAAGTTTTTAATAAAAAAAATTTAAATAAATAAAGTTTTAATAAAAGTAAAAACGAAAATGTTTTAAGTTCTAGTTTTGTTGTCAGAAGAGAAACATGTTCAAGCTTATATATGCATTTGCATACAAGTAAGTGTACTAGTGAGTAGTATTCATATTTCTAAAAACCTGGGTGACCCTAAAAGGGCCGTTGTGGGTTAACAAATTGTCATGTACATCTTATATAATGTATGTAAAATATTTATGAATATAGAATGTAAGGGTCATTTTTAAAATAAAAAACAAAAACAAAAATACGACATGGTTTCAAGATAGTGGGTTTGTACTTTAGGATGAGGCCATTTCGTTGAGTAAGCATGCTATTGTGGCCTCTTGATCTTCGAATCTCTAGAAGAATATTGTTGAAGAATTTGACTGGATGTACGTTAGGTCATGGATTTCCCACTTGGAAACCCAGATTAAGTAATTTCTTATTGGTTAGCTGCTAAAGAACCTGACGTTGTTGACAGTTAGAATAATCCAGAAATGATTATTCGACATTCATTCTGGTTCTGAAATTGCGTCTTAGTTTTTCATATAAGGGATGTTTCTCTGAGAATTAGTTATTTATATTTTAAACATCAGTCTTAGTGGAGTCATTTAGTCGTATTCAGTAGAGAGGATTTAGTTTATTTGTTTCAATTATTCATTGGAATTACACGGAGCTCATAAACTTTGGATTAAGTAGCTATTTTGGAGTCACTATTAATTCATTTAAGGACATTTTGGATTATATCATTGTGATATTACAAGACTGTTAGCGCATCAAACTATTGCAGAATATTGGCACATCAGCACAATAGATTGGACTTCATTCGGAACACGACTGGAAGATATTTGGAATACTCCATACTTTTGGACTTGTGATATAACTTTTAGGACTACTTATGATTTCATCCACCATACTGTAAGCTAACTTTAATTGTTCAGTTTTGTTATTCTAGGCAAATATTATTCCTTGAATTTTAAAAATTTTTTTAGACTTCCCTTTGTTCTGTTGCTTAGTTTGAGACCGTTGAGTCGTAACAAAAGGTCATACGTCATACATCTTAAATTTTTCTTCTTTTAAACTTCTCCTCATTATAGATACATGCACCAAAACTCTCTGACACAGCATTGCCTTTGCACATACATTGTTTTCATTTGAATGAAGTCGGCTATGACGTGTGATCGCCCACTTCAACTTCACATCCGAATGCTAATAAGATTATCCACAATCAGAATACGGAAATTATTTGTTGCGTGGCTTTATGTCGTTATATTATAGAATTTATACGATGAACATTATCAGCGCGTTTGAGAGTTAGAGTATACGGCACACGGTAAACTCAAAACAAAGACGCTGTGTTACAGTGCACATGGCAAACTCAAAACAAAGACACTGTGTTACAGTGCACACGGTAAACTCAAAACAAAGACGCTGTGTTACAGTGCACACGGTAAACTCAAAACTAAGACACTGAGTTACAGTGGAAATACAGTGGATTGATATGCTAGGAGTGACAGTAATAACATTGCTATTGTTCTTAATATTACTCCATCGATGACACTTGCTCCAGGGAATGTTTCGTATTTAGATTTGATATTTTGCGATCTTTCTATAATTGCAGAAATCTCTGACAGAACTCCTAAATCAGCATTGTTCCTAGAAGAATGCGACCATTTTAAAAAGAAACAATACGAAATTTATACGACGACAAACAAGGAAGAAAATACTTTTGCATAACAACAGGAAGAGTAAACGAGAAAGCGAAGGCTATTGGATCAAACTGAAGAGAAAGAAGCTTGCCGAGCAGAAAAATTCAAACCAACCATGACAGCAACCACCAATGCATGCAACTATTACATCAGCTGTGGGACTCAGTCGAGGGAAAGGATAAAGACAGTTGAAGTTGATGATGGAAAATCTATGAGGGGTTTGGCCCTTATTTTCAATGTTATGTTTTATCATTGTTTCTTAAACATACTATAATTTTTCTAAAAATCGATTATTATTAGTTAAATATGAAAATATCCAAAGGCCCCCCCCCCCTCTCTCTCTCTCTCTCTTTCTCGACCATAGTAGCAAGATACGGGCTAATGTCTATGAAATGACGAACGTAGAGGATTTTCATTTGTGTCATCCCACGATATCTCTGGACTTATGAATGATGGTTAAAGTTAAGTCAAACCGACCAAAGGATATGTGTGTGTGTGCGTGTGTGTGTGTGTGTGTGTGTGTGTGTGTGTGTGTGTGTGTGTGTGTGAGAGAGAGAGAGAGAGAGAGAGAGAGAGAGTTTTAAAGTCAAACCGACCAGTAAAGAGAGAGAGAGTTAAATTGTTGGTGGTACTAGAGCAGAATAATGACTTTGATCAACTGTAAATATATTAAAATATTTTAATTACCTCTTTTTGGTTCGTCATTTCGCTTAGTTTATATTTCACATTAATTTCCAAGCGCCGGTACGTGAATGGTAGCGTTCATGTGAATGGCGTAGCTAACTATGTGTTTTTGTAGTGCTCTACTTTGATCATTAAAACCATCTTTCATGTTTATATCATAAGTTTGCATTATATTTATTTAATCAATGTGAAGAAAAATAGAAACTAAAAAAGAAAACAATCAACTTATCAATATGCAAGGTAACTGTGAATAGCAACAAAAGGCATAGAACTACATTTTGTAGCGGACACACTCCGGGATGTGAGGAGTTCATTCACTCGGTCAATACACAGCTGTCTGTCATAAATCTGAACTCCATTTAAAGGGCAAATATATGTATTTGTATGTGATATAAATAAAATATATGTACAGTATGTATGCTGTATCAATGATATACCACTCGTTGTATAAATTTTTCGCTTCGTTTCCTTTTAATGAAAAATTTATACATCTCGTGGTATATTATTGATACAGTGTACATACTATACATATATTCTATATATATATACTTGGAGTGTTGTCTGTCTCTGGGGTTTTGGCATCGTCTGTTGTGGCTGTGCAGGCCGATGCGCGAGTGACAGTCCCTACTGCAGTTGGTGCAGACGTACTGGGAAGTCTGAGTTGCTTGGGTTGCTGCTGCACTCTTCTTTCTCTCACGTTTCTCTGCGGCCTGCTGGACTCTCCTCCCATCAGCGACTGCTATGCCCTTGCTGACCGTCAGTCTCCAGGTGCCTCGGTCCTCGGCCTGCACTTCCCAGCTGTCTGGTGAAATGCCGCATGCCTTCATGTCCCTCTTGCACACATCCTTGAAGCGGAGTGAGGGGCGGCCGACTCTTCTGGTGCCAGTGGCCAGCTGACCATATACGATGTCCTTTGCTAGCCTCCCATCCTCCATGCGTCGGACGTGTCCCAGCCATCGAAGGCGGCGTTTGCTCAGCAGGGAGTACATGCTTGGGATACTTGCACGCTGAAGGATCTCGCTGTGTGGGATGTAGTCTTGCCAGCTGATTTTCAGGATGCGCTGTAGGCACCGTATATGGAAGGAGTTGAGTCGACGCTCTTGCCTCATGTAGGTGCTCCAGGTCTCACTTCCATATAGGAGGGTGCTCAGAACGCAGGCTTGGTAGACTTGAGTCTTGGTGTGCACTGTCAGCGCGCTGTCTTCCCACACCCTCTTTGTTAGTCGGACCATGATGGTGTTTGCCTTTCCAAGCCTTCTCTCCAGCTCCACATCAAGCGAAAGAGTGTTGCTGATGGTTGACCCCAGGTAAATAAAGTTGTTGACTACTTCCAGGGTGGCGCCGTCGATTCTGATGGAGGGGACAGTGGTGACATCTTGAGCACTGACGTTTGTCTTTTTTAGGTTGATGGTGAGCCCGAACTGCTTGCAGGCATCAGCGAAACGGTCTCCCAGTCTCTGGAGGGCATCCTCGGTGTGGGTCACAAGAGCCGCGTCGTCAGCAAAGAGCATCTCCCTGATGAGTACTGACCTCACTTTGGTCTTCGAGCGCAGTCGTGCCAGGTTGAACAGCCTCCCGTCGGACCTGGTGTGCAGATATACGCCATCAGTGGACGTGCTGAAGGCGTAGGACAGGAGCAGGGAGAAGAAGATCCCGAAAAGGGTTGGTGCCAACACGCAGCCCTGCTTCACGCCGCTGTTAATGGGGAAGAAGTCTGAGGAGGATCCATCATACAGGACTGTACCCTTCATATCGGTATGGAAGGAGATTATCATGCTGCGGAGTTTTGGGGGGCAGCCGATCTTCCCAAGAAGTTCAAATAGGCCCTTCCTGCTGACCAGGTCGAAGGCCTTGGTGAGGTCGATGAACATCATGTAGAGTGGCTGACCTTGCTCTCTGCTCTTCTCTTGGAGTTGTCGGAGGGAGAAGATCATGTCTGTTGTCGACCTTCCTGCTCTGAATCCGCACTGGGATTCCGGATACACGCGGTCCGCCAGCAGCTGCAGCCTGTTTAGGAGGATGCGGGCAAACACTTTGCCAACGATGCTGAGAAGCGAGATTCCTCTGTAATTGTTACAGAAGAATCTCGATATATGTATATCTATGTATATGTATATCTATGTATATGTATATCTATATATACAGGTCACACTTTACTAATAATAACGTGTCGCTAGTGGTGTACACCACCGATCAATGCATCAATGAAAGTATTCAGACGGATCGTGCTGTGATTCAAAGAAAGAAAAAGAAAGAAAACAGAATACTTAAAATGAACCTTTTTATATCACGTCAACATGGTGTTTCCTGTGTTTTCTTTCTTGAGAAAGATGCGACATTTATAAAATGTCTTGCGACATCTGTTTTTTCTCAGAATTCCAAAACTCTTGAGTGATGACTGCACACTCGGCTCTCATAGAAATAGGAGAATCGTCAACGTTGGGAGGCACTGTATCTTCATCATCTCTTAAACATGATCATGGCAAACCTAAAGGGCAAGGTAAATATGAATTTGTCAAACGTTTAATGAAGAATGGAAAAAATTTCGTTTGATGATGGCGTGGTAGTTCAAAGAGTGGCAGTGGAATCACTCGGTACCGATAGAAAATCAAGAAGAACATATTTCGTTCCTGGCAATCACAAGGGGGTCGTGTCTGATTTTAGTCAATCGCATCTCGTCATCTTCGATGATGTGTTAGTGGAAAATGAAGAGGAAATTAAACTTCGGTTTACATGAAATAGACATCATCGCAACACTAGTAGTATTTACATGACCCAAAATTTATTTATAAACAGCAAACTCATGGCATCATCAGTCTCATTGCGTATTATTTGGCGTTGTTTAAACTTCCCGGTGTTGGCTAACAATTAGGATCGACATGATCATATTATGCTAATGACAATAACACACGTTTGCCACAAGCGTATATACTGACCCGTGTGAAACCATTGACGTCGGATTATTTTAGAGATTTGTGCGAATTTGCATCACGATTTAATTCACGAGGGTGTACCTGTGATTTAACAGGTAGATGTCCTCATTGTCGCCTGTCTAGGGGCAAAAACTTTTAAGAAACCCAATTAATTCCACTCACATCGTTCCTGAAATCATTGAACAACATGAACTGATTCCAGCATCATTCTCCCAATTGAATGTATGCCGTTATTCGCGAGAAAGTTGCACAAGTGCGTGCCATTTGTTGGTAGAAAGTCTCAACAAAGTTTCGGACTTTTTCCCAGTGGACATGTCGGGCAGGTGGTATCTTAAAGAAATTAAGTTAATTCACATTGGATGCGAGTTCTTCTATGATGGTGGAAATTTGTGATTTCTCACGCAGGAGTGGTGATGATATGCGTGTTTTAGCCTTTTACCTGTCTATACGTAGCTCATACTGGACAATTTTCTCATTCTTATTTCTTGTCTTCTTGGTGTAACATCAAGTCTGCAGATGTATTTTATGCTGTATTTAGATATTATTTAAAAGGAAAGACATTCGTTTGGGTCATTCACTTGAAATAGAAGGAGCTCTTTGGACTATAATAATATTTTGGAACTACTGTGAATTATTGAAAGGAGTTCAAGACAACGCCATTTTGACACGTCATGACTGTTGTTGGACCAGTACCTTCTTATGCATAACATATCATTCTTTTGGACTTTAATTGAACCTTTCAAGGATTATTTTGGTTTATTTGATAAGGTCTTCTTAAATTTTCATTTTGTAATATTGACAGTTAAATTGTTTATTAAGTTTTACAAAACTTGTTGGTTTTGCATCTTTCTGTTACTTAGTGACTGACCATGGAGTTTTAACAGCAGAAGTCCATCCGTGTCGTCCGGTCCGATGATGATGTAAGAATCCCAGTGATTAGAACACCGTCCGTGTCGTCATGTACGGTGATTAAGATGCAAGAATCCCAGTGAGTAGAACTTCGTCAGTGTCCTCGAGTACGATGTCACCAAAACGAGGTTGAAATCAATGGACAAACGGAAGATCTTAATAACGTCTACTTGTACCTAAATTGAACGTCAGCAAAACCGAAACTACGAACCCAGGTGGAGATGCTAAAGTGGCACGCACTGTTTGCCCACTGAAGTGGATTTGTACCTAAACAACCAGTTAGTCACTAGAAGTACGTTTACTTACCGATAGTGCGTTTACCTAGAGACTCTACTTACTGACGGAAATGAAGCCAAGAACACACGCTTAGATGCTTGAGTGGGATGTAAACATAACATGCTGAGCATGTTAAACAATGCAGACTTGATTGCTGATGATGACTAAGACAACAAGGTAGAATTTAAAGACCGACGAAAGGAAATTTAATATGGTCGTAGTTTAGACGTGATATATCGTTTACACTTGGACCTGTAGTTTGCAACACATGTTTCTGTTGAACTGAGTGAATGTACGTCTGAGAATGAATCGAAGTAGCGCCGTTTCTCATTTGATGGCTGACGCTAATGACTACGAAATCAAACATCGAAGAATCCAGACTATGTGGCACGCATCGAAGTCTTAACCAAAGAATGAAACCGCATCGACATGACACTGACAAAAACACAGCGAAGTATCCATTCGAGAAGTGGGAAGTCAAACCTATTACCAATATAGTTAGACAGCCATCCAAATGTTTGAGTCAGCATGAAAAGTTGCAATATTATTGGGAATAAGCTTGGAATCTCGTTCCAAAGAAAGAAATTTTGAAAAAGTGGTACAAAAGCTTGCTACAGCATTGAAAACGTCCATTGACGGTTTTGGTGAAGACCCACAGCGAAGCCTACTTGCATCAAGCACGAAACCACTCACGTTCTCATTTACTTGACCTGAACAACTTAAAAAAAAGTCCAGTGTGAAACCTCATAATTATCTATAAAAACTGAAACTAACAAAGATATTAATTCATGGGAACTTTATTACTTCCCGACGCATAGTCTATACATAGTTCAACCCCTATCCTTCCCATGGAATCCAGCGGTCGTTTCAAAAGATGAATTTCCTGCTCGAAAGTCTAAAGGCGTTCAAGCATATATCAATAGCACTGACGATAGTCATCGACCAGGAACCCACCGAGCGTCTGTCTTCTTTTCCAGAGACAACATGGTAGAATAGTTTGATTCGTATGGATTGCTCCCCCTTAACACACACACACACACACACACACCGAATACGATCTCATAGACCTTATAAGAAAAAATGCTGTTTTAACACATTTCAGTTATGTGAGATTGCAAGCATCCGATGGTGTGTGAATTCTCTGTATTTATTGTATTGCTTTAGATCCCATTTCCCTAGAAACCAAACAATGAAGGGCGGATTCGTGATCATTTTGGTTATCTCGTTTCTTTAGCTCAATAAAGAATGCCAAATGGAATCATAACATGACTAGACCTCTTAGATAAATTATTACATCACGATGTAGGCTGTAAATTACTAGCTGAAAGATATCGGTCGACACACGCCTCTGACTTTGATAACAAATTCTTCTGGAGTAAACTTAGAAAATGAACTTCTACGAAATCAGTACTTGAAATTCCATGTGAAATTAAAGTGATTGGCAGATGATATGCGACGGTCAAGACGGCCACGACGGTCACGACAGTCACGATGATCAACTGAATCTCTTCTGTTTTTACTGTTTTACAAACACCTGATCAGTCTAATTATACAGTGCCAAACATAGGTAAACATATTATCCTCGAGAATGAAAAGGTACCCGATCATGTTACTAAAAGTAATCGTCCTAAATACATTAACTGATACCACTGATCTTTTACTAAAACAGACATTAATCAATAGGTGGATATAGAATGAGTTTGCTCCTAAGGTTTCAAATTTTCGTCTTTATCAAATTCTGATTCATTGAAAGATGCAGTTAACTTGGGAAAATTCATAAATCAGTGAAATTAGCCATAGTATTTCAGATTCATAAGGGAGATAAAGGCATGACTCATTGAATTATCGACCAGAATCTGTTTTACCTGTACTTTAAAGAAGTGTTAATAAATATGTCATCTTTTTGTATATTTTTGCAATATCAACTCCTCAATAAAGAATAAATTAGGCTTCCGAAAGTAACAACGTTCATGTCAAATACACTTGGGAAAACGTATAGATGAGTGTGGGTACTATTGAGTGAATCTAGTGACCTTACTAGACCAATCTTCCTCGGTGTTAAGCAACCATTAAGTTTTTGTTAAAGTTAATGTAAAGCAAGCATTCAGGTTTAGTTGACTGTTCGATGCTTTAAAACAATCATCAGCCAATACGTTTTCTTCAAACTCCGTTTCTTGGTTTGGATCACATCTACTGGCTGTTTGTACCCATCTGGTTGGTCACATTTCCTATAACTCTTTGTTAGGGTCTCTTCTTTTCTACACATTATTAATGACTCACCTGTGTGTCCAGTGCACTATAATTTTTTTTTCTTTGTTGACACATTACACGTATTTGGTAAGTTTCTACATTTTGCTGAGCACAAACTTGAAATAGAGTAAATATTATAAATAAGTATACAAAAGATACCTACTCGCATCTTACTCTTAATTATTTTGTTTCATAATAACATTCAAAGAAGTAAATAACCCTACATCTTATCGGTGTTATGTTAATCAGCAGATTAGATGGAATTCAAAAATCAATCACAAATGTGTAATTTTCGTAAAAAAAAAATTACTCTCCTAATATTCCTGCAGACATTCCTGTCTCTTGAGTCACAAGAACTCTATGTATCTCGATATATAATACCACTGGTAGATTTCAGCTTTTTCATATGGGGAAACCTAGCAAATTTTAATCAATTCAAATTTGATAAACTCCAGGAACAGGCATCGTAATATATCTGAAACTTTCTCTTTTTACTCCCCATGACGTTTTGTTCTCACATATTCAATCCCCACCAGACAAAACTATATTAGTTATTTTAAAGAAACCATTACATAGAGGACTCTAAACAACCTTTCTGTAGATAATATCTCGGACCTAACTGAACTAAGATCTTTAAATAATGAACGTAATTGTTGATCTACGACTAATGATGAACTCCACACTCCAAGGTCGAGAACTAACAATAAGATAAACATTTTGACCATATCAACAACTTGCATTTTGGAAATATTTGCCCCTGTCAATGAGTAATTCCAATTCAGTTGCTTTTTATGAACCTTCATTAAAACATTCCTTCCTGACCAGCAAGAATGATATGTTAAAGTCTTCCATTTCAAAAATTTATCTTTCAATCCAGATATAATGTGAGGGTGTGTTAGCATTCAGGTGAACTGAATGCACGAGTGTTCCTATTAATAATGTGTGACCCAGCATTCAAAAGACATGCGTGTGTGTTTTAATCTAAATATGTCTGTATGACTGCTGACATGATGAACGATATCTATTTGTATAGTATATGTTCAATCTGTACACCTGTTGATAGTCTTTTTAACACAGCACACCCTCCTGAGATAATAATAATAATAATAATAATAATAATAATATTAATAATAATAGTAATAATAATAATGAGAACTTTGTATAGCGCCTAATCTTTAGAAGCTCTAAGCGCTTTACAACATTAAAAAACATATATAATGATATGATTACAAAAAAAAAAACAAAGACCATGAAATTAGAAAACAGAAAACATGCTGAAAATATTTAAGGTAAGGAAACATTATTAGGTCTTTAAGTCTGTTCTTGCAGTCAAAATAGGTGAGTTTAAGAGCTCTCTTGAATGAGATCACTGTGTCTTTGTAACACACTCAATGCAGCAAGCAAATCAACACAAGAAGAGGAATAACGAAAAGATGATACACAATATATTGAAAAAGGAATAAACAGCATTGAATAAAGTGCAAAGAAGAAGAACAACAGAAAGTGTGCGAGTTACTGGCAAATGGATTAAACTTGCAGAGAAAGAAAGAAGACTGTTCTTCCAAAAACTACCTGAAATAGAAGCAAATTTAAGCAGATGATTTTCATACAAACGATAGAGCAAAAGGAATTCGAAGAAATGAAAAAGAATGTGGAATAACTGGATGATGACATAGAACATTTGTTAAAGCAAATTGAAGACTTTGATATGAAAGATGAGGGTAAGACATTGTTAGGAAAGCTGACCATATGGAACTTTCTTTTACTTATTGACGTCGCTATGACATTTGCAAACTGAACACATTATGAACGTCAGTGTTAACTGCAACCGATTGCCCAACCTAGTAACATATATTATATTCCAGATATGTTCAGATTTATGTATTCCTAATATACGTGAATAAATAAACATACTAACTGTTATTTATCATTCATTATAGACACAGTTGTAATGACCTGTTATTGCATATTTCTCTCTCGAAGTTATTCTTAATTTACTTGAGTTTTAATGGCCTGTTATTGCATATTCCTCTCTCGAAGTTATTCTTAATTTACTTGAGTTTTAATGGCCTGTTATTGCATATTCCTCTCTCGAAGTTATTCTTAATTTACTTGAGTATATTGCTTCATTACAATAGGTTATTTCATTTTTGTTCCGAATTTGCGTGACACTGCTTATGATTAAGATTTTAGTGACAAACTACTTATCTGACACAGATTATGACTAAGATTTTAGTGACGAATTACCTATCTGAAAAATTATTATTCTGATCTTAGCAACGAATTACCTGACAAAGATTATGATTCTGATCTTATAAACGAATTACCTATCTGACGAAGATTGTGATTCTGATCTTAGCAACGAATTACCTATCTGAAAAAAATTATGATTCTGATCTTTGTGCGAATTACCTATCTGAAAAATCTTATGATATTTTAATTTTTTGTATTGTCGTCATTAGTAGGAACATATAGTACAAATATAACTAAGTTATGAATAGATCATCATTAGTAGGAACACATGGCACAAATATAACTACATCACGAATGTATCGTCGTCAGTAGAATACGTAGCACAAATTTAGGTGGCGCTCTGCAAATATTAAGAACTTCTGAGAGTGTGGCAGGTGTATGAGGAAGAGGTTTACATTTGCAACACGCACAATGGAGGGAATGTGGGTATACCTTTATGTTACTTTCATGTACTGTGTCTAAAATTTCTTTGGAAGCAAATAACTAACTGAAATGACTGCTCACTTGTGCTACAAATCAGCCTGAATTAGTATAAAGTACACAATCTTTAGCAGTTTTTAAAATAGGAAACGAAATTTGCCAGACGGGACAATACCAGCTTCACTACGTGCAATGAATGAATAACTAAATATATAAAATGTAGATAAAGTTATCGGCTCTTTTTTCACAATTTATTTTCTGAAGTCCAGGAAATGAAAATGTCCAAGCGGAGATCGCAGATTGTTTGAAAGATGCACATCTGAAGTAAGGCCAAGGTGTATACTCCATAACCCGTATGACACACATCAATCATAAACCAAAATAAATGGAATTTAAAGTTTTATGAACGATACCTTAGATATATAAGGTCTTTTTTTAAATAGCTAGGATAACCAGTGAGGAAAACCAGGGAAGTTCTTTTCCTTTAAAAATCTAATGCAAAATACGAAACTGTAGAGAGCCACCATAACTACATTATAAATACATCGTAGTCAGTAGGAACACATGACTAATTACACAAATATAACTACATCATGAATATATTGTCATCAGTAGGAACACATAACACAAAAATAACAAAATCATGAATGCATCTGTATTGATTTGTTGAAAGGCTTCTGGAAAGCTGGCTTATTAGAACTGTTTGTTGATTTTTCGTTTGGCAAAGTTTTGAAAATATTTATTATGTGCCCCTCAAGTTGTGTGAGACGATAAACGATATACAAATTCTTGCTGATATCGCCACCACTTGAGCAAAATTTTGCATGTTGCAACATTGATGAGTGATATTAACGATTCCTATGCACACTTTTTTATTGTCTCGTGTCAGCAGAAGATCATCTGATACGAGAACGTGAATTAAAAACTTAAAAGTGATTATGTGAGCGCACAAAAGTTTTCATGAATATTGTACTCAGTATAGATTTTTATCTAGCAATATCTTCTAGTCAAGTTAGTTGAATTGAGAAATTTCAATATTCTTTCTTCTTCAGTACTTCTTTTATGTGTTGGCTCAGATTATATCTCCACTTTCAAGAAAAAGAATAAAATATCGATGCTAAAATAACAAAGAGAAAGATGTGTTTTAAGTACATAGGTAATAATCTCCGTCTGAATAGTTAATGTTAGATTAATAGAAAAAGACCCATGTGTTTCGCTAGCTGGTGACTGTCATTGAAATTACACAATTCATTTTAGGGAGGATGCGTTTGAGATTATAATATGTTTTCAGACTTGTATAAACTCTCATCCTGTGCTGATAAGCAATTTGCTTTCTTATTTTTAGTAGATAATATATAATGAATATTTGTATGGGAATCAAATGATGGGTTGAGTTATGGCTCGGACTGGAGGCATTCAACCAGACATAACATAACAGTCCATATTGGATTATAAAGTGATTAGACGCTATTAAAGAGACGTGAGACAACAGTTCATATTGAATTACACTGTGATTGGCCTCTCTAAATGATAAATGATACAAAAATCCATATTGGATTACAATGTGATTCTACTCTCGAAATGATAAATGATACAAAAATCCATATTGGATTACAGTGTGATTGGACTCTCTAAATGATAAATGATACAAAAATCCATATTGAATTACACTGTGATTGGTCTCTCTAAATGATAAATGATACAAAAATCCATATTGAATTACAGTGTGATTGGACTCTCTAAATGATAAATGATACAAAAATCCATATTGAATTACACTGTGATTGGCCTCTCTAAATGATAAATGATACAAAAATCCATATTGAATTACAGTGTGATTGGACTCTCTAAATGATAAATGATACAAAAATCCATATTGAATTACAGTGTGATTGGCCTCTCTAAATGATAAATGATACAAAAATCCATATTGGATTACACTGTGATTGGACTCTCTAAATGATAAATGATACAAAAGTCGATATTAAATTACAGTGTCATTAGACCCTGTCAAAGATACATCATACAACAATTCATAATGGACTACAGTGTGATTAAACACTATAAAAGAGCCATAAATCAGAAACCATATTGGATAACAATACTGATCATATATTTGTTTTCTGCATAATCAGTAAAAACCTCATCCGAAGAAAGAAGAAGATAATTGTCTATCTTCGCATACAACATTCTAAGATTAAGAAGGCACTAATCCAATCTAAGTTTAAAATCAGACAATTAACATTAAGACCATATCATTCAAAATTACTGACACTGCGTTCCTTATAAGAATTGTTTTGTCGATGATTCAACCCCAGAAACAGCAACAATACACAGTATAGCAAGTTGTAGCAAATATAAATGTACAGCAACTTGTACCAATACAGTAGTATAACGGCTTGTAGCAATACAGTAGTACAACAGCTTCTAGCAATACAGCAGTACAACAGCTTGTAGCAATACAGTATTATAACAGTTTGTAGCAATACAGTAGTACATCAACTTGTAGCAATATAGTAGTACAACAGCTTGTAGCAATACAGTAGTACAGCAACTTGTAGCAATACAGTAGTACAACAGCTTGTAGCAATACAGTAGTACAGCAACAAGTAGTAATGCAGTAGGACAGCAACATATAGCAACGTAGTAAGCAGTCCAGCAAAGTTGAGCAATAC
Source organism: Megalonaias nervosa (assembly GCA_016617855.1). Taxonomy (NCBI): domain Eukaryota; kingdom Metazoa; phylum Mollusca; class Bivalvia; order Unionida; family Unionidae; genus Megalonaias; species Megalonaias nervosa. The sequence goes on along the minus strand of JAECUM010016005.1, from coordinate 7,111 downwards.
AGTAATGCAGCAAGTTTCAGCAATTCAGTAGTCCATCAAATTGCAACAATACAGTAGTACAGCAACTGGTAGCAATACAGTGGTACAGCAACATCCAGCTATACATTTGTACAGCAACTTCCAGCAATACAGTAGTACAGCAACTTGTAGCAATTGTTGAATGTATTTATATTTTTTGTAACTCCTGGTACATGATTTTTTCTAATGTTTGTAATTTTTATTCATGGCTGTAAATTATACAGATTATCTAAGTTAGATTTTTGTCTGCGTGACTTGTTTCTGCTAAGAGTGTAAAACTGAATAGAATCTATAAATAGACGCTTACGTATGTGTTGACAATTACTAATGATAATCTTAATAATGAGATTTAACGGCGCTTTTGGATTAATTTCCAATTTGCTAATGGGGTTTGGAGGATTCTAAAATAATTCGGTAACTTCCTAATGTTGAGCTAATTCACACGAATAGTCTTTTCGGGGAAAAACTGAGTAGTAAGATCTGTCGCGTTGGGTATAATGCCAAATTTAGTCATAATAGAAGGTGTATATAAAGAGAGAATTGAGCAATCAGATTCATTCCTATTTTAGAGTCATCTTCATTTCTTGTGTTCTGCAGACGTGTTTTATGTTGTACCTAGATATTATTCGAGAGGAAAAACATTTGTTTGGACTGTTCAGTGGAAGTAGTAGGTGCTCATTCTTGAATTATAATATTATTCTGGAACTGTTGTGAACTATTTAAAGGAGTTCTGGACGACGTCGCGATTCTTGGCGGACCGGTATATATCCGGTTTTGAAATTTATACGGAACCTTTCGTTCTTTTGGACTTTCATAAAACTTTTGTTAAGGTATACAGTACAGTAGTACAAAAACTTGTAGCCATACAGCAGTACAACATTTAACAATATAGTTCGTAGTACAGCAACTGCACCAATAAAGTTGTACATCAGCTTGAATCAATATAGTATGTTATGTATATTTAATTTGTATTGTTTGTTGGATTATTTTCTCTGTGATTATATGTCACGTATAATGGCATTTTGTAATCGACCTTAGTCCAAAATCAAGTTCACTGTGTACCTGACTGGGAACATTGGTTTTCTAAACAACATAATACATAGCAAATATTTCTCTGAGTATAGATTAAATATTAGGAACATTATCAATGGAGGTAAACATCTTTCTCTGATTATAGGACATTGGTATTCCACATGGAAAACCCTATGTACCTGATGTTAGTCATGTTCTTTATTATAAGTTTAGAAGTAGACCTCATCTTGTTGACAACTTGAATGTTCAAGAAATAGACGTTTTACCCTAAGCCTTGTACGATATTTTTGTGTCCTAAATTTTTATATCGTGTTGTTCATTGAGAAATTACCCAATGTTACCATAACATCTTGAAGTAGAATCAGTTTTATTGTTGTGTTCAGATTTTCATTTGGATGTAATTATTTATTCAGACTATTATTCACTGGAAATGCAAAAAGCTTGTCAATAATATTCTGGGGCAGAAACATTAATCTGGATTATAGTGAATTCAGACAAGTACATTTTTGGACTATATTATTGTGATACATCAAATGACTGTTAATATATCATCACATGAAAGGCCATTGGAACATTACTACATTCGAGACTACAGGCACATTACCACATTCGAGACTACAGGCAGATCAACACATTCAAGATAAGAATATGTTTTGGATACCACTGGAATTCAGTTGGAGATTTACACATTTGGACCTATGATAAAACTTCAAAGAACTATTTGGCATTTAATTCACAATTCTATATGTTTTCTTAAATAAATTTTCACTTTATATTCTATGGGAATACATTTGTTGAATTTTTAAAAACGTGTTGGTTTTAGCTCTTTTCGAACTTTCATTATTTCCAATTCGTTTTGAATTTAATTTATACATTAGAGCGCTATAGAAAGCGCTAAAGATTGACTATGTAAAAAGTACAAAAACTGCATTAATGTTTTGTTTTGAGTAGGGGGAAAGAACTCGTTTGATATGGCTTATAAATGGGTCTCGGCCTGATGGCATATCCGTAACCGTATCAAAATTCGTTCTTTCCGCTGACCCAGAACAAAACAGTATTGCAGTTTTATGCATTTATCATAAGCAATAACATTTCTCTCATCTTAAAATTAATGACACTTGAAGTATTTTGAGACGCATTTCCAAAGTACTGATATCAAATCACGATCAGCTATTCGGTATGAGTCGAAGTTGTGAATATAGATATTTTATGTTGTAGATCATGTTTTGTTGTAGATATATACCATGTTTTCATGCACCATTTTACATGGTGTGCAAAATTATTTACGCAGTTATATGTACATAAGCATGTAGAGTCTTAACAGTACAAAAGTAAAGCAACAACATAAGCATGTAGAGTCCTAACAGTACAAAAGTAAAGCAACAGCATAAGAATGTAGAGTCCTAACAGTACAAAAGTAAAGCAACAACATAAGCATGTAGAGTCCTAACAGTACAAAAGTAAAGCAACAGCATAAGAATGTAGAGTCCTAACAGTACAAAAGTAAAGCAAAATGTTGGCAACAACAATACCTTAATCTAAGTTTAAGAAACACAATAAGGCGTACATGTATCTGACACATTTTTTTCTAAACCATATCGAACTGTTTTGTTAATTCTTTCATATCTGGATAATTTTAGTATAACGATTTACAGACTTTCTTCCTCGACAGACCCTCACAGTCCATGAGATGCTGTATAATATTTATAGGTAAACATCTTACATTGGCCGAATTGATAGGTTTAACCTTCTAAAATCACTGGTTACATTTAAGACATTTCAATCGTCATGATCGTCATCTTTCTATATTGCATGCATAAGTACGAGGACATCCTTTGTCCATTAATTTACACTGTAAAGATCAAAGGGGCTTTAATTGTTCATGATAAAATCTGATACATTCGATTCAGGATTCATCTATGAGCAACAAACATTTGTTTAGTGATTATTTTGGTTAAGTTTAAGTCTACTTTGTTTCTTCATTCCACAGATTAGGGATGACATTTATCACTTGTATTTGTCACATTTCTCAGATTAATATAAAATATGGCATATTTCATGTTACAAAAAGATAGTTACTATAATATGATGGCTTTCATTGTGAGATATACATACATAGTCTAAAGCACCATTTAGCCAAATATGATGCAGTAGGGATATAATTACAGAGTAGTTTTGGTCAATATATGTATAAATGACGAACAAGACGATAATCTCAGCTCCTATAATAAACCTACTGAAACATCATATGGTTGCAAAACTCAATATAATTTAAAACGTAAATTGTCAGCAATATATAAATAAACTAACGAAGCAACGCGGTTAAATATTAAGCATTTGTCATTCTGTATAAACCTCTAATGAGCTTTAAACAGTTACTGACTCTAGTTTAAGACAAATTAATTTCTTTTACTTTTCGGTAAGAATTTCCTGTCCTCTCGTGAACGCCATTACCCTGCGTCGTGGGATGTTACTGTCAAATGGAAATTAGATCATTATTCCATCTGTTGTCATTTGCATTTCATCCTCTGCTTTATTCTGGACTCTATGTCTGAGATCCAACTCGTCACAAATTAACATGTTTGGTATTTCTACCGTCATCGTTTGTCTAGTCTTCTCTATCTTGTCGTTGCCTGTGTCATCTCTTGACTTTCCACTCCTTTCATTACCGCCTAGTGACAACTGCACATCCTGTACAATTGTACAAGCTGACATAACATTTCCACTTCCTTGAAAATTTTCAGTCGTTTTTTTTCCAATATATAAGTATTATTTTACCATGAGCTTTTGTAGAGTTAACATTTCGATGCCGAATGGCTCCCAAAAGTTATCTTGCAAAGTTATCTTGTCCAGTAGGGTGGTCAAACTGAGCTATTTCCAAGTAAAGAATGATGTCGTAGCTGAAGCACGCCATTCTGTAATGCGATTCAGTAGTTTTGTAGGAATATTTTTCTATTCCAAATAATATTTAGCAGTGAACCAATATTAAAGAGTAATCGCTATTTTAAGCCGCACCCGGTGTCGCACAATATAATCAATAAGACAGTTTGATATTCATAAAAAATTTGAAAAACTCCACACAATCCTTTTGTAAAATTGCTGACACTACACATAGCGAAGTCGGATTTAGGTGACTCGGATCGTTTAATATTGAAAAGTTTGTTTATGTTGTTATTTTTAAAGTATCTACAATTTTTCCTTTCATTTCGTGTAGTATTATTTATTTTTCAAATACCATTCCAACTGCATTCCTGGCTTGTAGAAAACGATCCCAACACCGTGTATTCTCTGGGAAATCTGTAATAACAACGTTGTACGCATGAACAAACACCCACATATATATATATATATATATATATATATATATATATATATATATATATATATATATATATATATATATCGTTGAAATCATAACTATTAATCACCTATCCAGTTTATACTCTGGACTGTCACAATCACATTGGTATCTTTCAATAACCACTTTCTTTGTTGTTTTTGTGTCTTGTATCACAGAAAGGATGGACAGACCATATCTCTGTAATATGAAACGTCTTTGCATTAAGTCTGTTTTAGATTTAATGGAAAGATTGTTTCCTCACAATTGGACACTCCACCAATGATTATGCTATAGGGAACATTAAAATACATCTCCGCTGCTTTCCGTAAAGTAGATGAAGTCCTAGCACCTTTGATATCTTGTATTTCGCTTTTCTGTTTCCTGTACTAGTTTTCGTCTTTGACGTTGTTTTTTTGTACTACCGTTTATTTCATTTATGTTAGTAGCTTAGTTTGGGCTGCTACTGGTAACTGTGAAAACTATATTTGCAAAGTGTGTATATCCGCACGCTATGAAAAGTCTACTGGCGCATACTTCACGTCTTCAAGATGTTATGCAAACTCTTTCCAAATCAACTGATTTTGGTTACTTTTGTGGTAATTCTTTGTAATTGAAGGTTTAATTGATACTTCAAACTTGAACAGGGTGAAATGTTGTCCAGTAAAAAAGGCTACATTTGTTTCAGTTGTTAAGTGAGTATCTATCATGCCCTTCTTTGAATGAAAGTTTGAAAACAGATACAATGTCTTGATGAGTGTGTCACTGACTTTTATCCTGTTCACAATCTCATAGACCATCTTGTACTCTTTACCTTTGTATTTCTTTTTCTGCTTGTTTTTAAATTAGTTTGAACCAATTTCATATCCTCTAATGTTGTCTATTATAATTTCTTTTGTGATGGCAATTTTTACCGTGTTAAGAGATGACCTAAATTACAGTCGCCTTATCAGGTTTTTCTTATCGGCCACTTTGTAAGTTAACTGTGATGCATATTGATACACTTTTCTATGGTCTTGTAACAATGCAAATACGCATGACGTGCATGTTTTAACTCATTCATTATTTAATGCAATTTTTGTCACATTTCAGAAATTTGTTATCTTTGAAGATCTCAGAGATGTCGTGCTCTTTGATGCTGATATCTATGTATTGTGAGTCCGCCATTTATTTCAACTGAAAAATGTTTTTTGTTTGTTGGCTCCCAGATATTAAACGATTCATAGTATCCATTCCATTGGACAAGTACATGCCGCTTACCTTTCATTCTCATTGTCTTTAAACAGATTTTCAACTTTGTACACATCATCCGCTTTATCGTACAAAAGTAGATTTTGCTCTAAACACATGCCCTAAATATCTTCTTCCTTCAAGTTTCCCAGCTTGTATACATGATCACCTTGCATTGCTTTTCTACTTTAATATATTTTATCGGTAATGTTAGGTCAGCAGATATTGTTTTGTATTTTTATTCTGTTTCATCAATTTTGAATTCTGGAGTTCCAAGTGGATCGGTTGTCAGATAAATGAATAGATTGACCTTCACTTTTGACCTGTTTCCTTCCTTCTTCGCGTCGACCGGTGTCGTGTCTATTAATGTGTGACGAGTGTTATTCTATCGATCAATTAGCTTTGGTAAAACTTCAGCCCACTTTCTGGTTTAATTTTGAGAAAAACGTTTCCACATTCAAATGCCTAATGCTCTGCTAAACCTTTTTACAGATGCTTTGTTGTCAGAGTAGGTTGAAAACGAGTCGGTGCTTTCTTTTTCAGCCAAGTTTAACTTCCTGTTGTAGAACTAGCCTCCTTCGTGAAGCTGTATCTTTTGAGGCTTTTATAATTGAAGATTTCTCCAATATTATCGTGAATGTCCTTTCCCTGCCTTTTTTCTCCGCGTCATTGCATATTTTGAAAAGGCATTTATCAATGTGAAAATGTATTTGTAATTATAGCTGCATTTTCATACACTAGAATATCATCATTATCCACGTGTACAAGTTAGGCTTATCTGAATGAAAGTCGTTTTCTTGCTTATTTGCATAATGTATAGATAATGTCACGAATTGTGTTTAGTAATCTCTCTCTCTCTCTCTCTCTCTCTCTCTCTCTCTGTCTCTCTCTCTCTCTCTCTCTCTCTCTCTCTCTCTCTCTCTCTCTATATATATATATATATATATATATAGCAGTATTATTATTGTGTGTGTGTGTGTGTGTGTGTGTGTGTGTGTGCAATAAACTGACAACATACAGTGCAATACTAGTATCTAACTAGCCTGAGCGCTTTCGACTCTAAATTAATTTTTTTCAAAGGCAAATGCAAAACATAGACAAGACAAACAAATACAACACAAAACCCGTTGTGTTTGCAAAACTTTACATGGCTGGTTCTACAGGAATTAAACCTTTAAAATTTATTATGTTTCAACAAGTTTATTTTCAACTTGTTGCGGATGCTGGAAAATAGTTTTATTGACTAGAAATCGATGAGCCATAACGACATATGTTGTTTTATGTAAATTTATGTAAGCGCAAATTATATCCCGGATATTTCATTGACATAGCAATAATTATAGGCCACTAAGAAAATTTAGAGAATTATTTTTATTCGTTGTCAGTTTATTGCATTTATCTTAATCAATCTCTGACACACGTGATCCCTTGCTGGATCCAGTACACTTGAAAGGACTGTTATTCGCCATATGATTTGTATTATATATATATATA
>JAECUM010016004.1:0-67175 GCA_016617855.1 Megalonaias nervosa | reverse complement strand
CCGGAAGAACAGAACCAGGAAGGACCAGTACCTCCACATCGCAAGCACTAGCCCTCCAAATAAAACTAAGAAACCTAACCCCAGTTCCTCCCATGGGCAAGCTCTCGCCCACACAAGAGCAAGCACTGGCTCAAATCCATACCCTCCCCTGGGCAAGCACTTGCCCACCTCCCCGTGCAGGCACTGGCACAAACCTGGGCAAGCACTGGCCCACCTTCTCGAGTAATCACTGACTCAACACTTCCGCATAAAAGCTCTCCTTTCCACCCATCCTCTACTAACCCCCTCACTAACAAATAGGGCCCAAAACAGGCGCTAGGGAAAACAGACTAGGGAACACCTGGCTGGAATCCTGCGTACAACAAGCCTATGTTGAACAAAGACTTTCCACTATAAGCCCTCTCTTCACTTTCCTCTTATTCCACCCTCACCTTTACTAACACAAGGGACCTAAAACAGGTGCTAGGGAAAATATACTAGCAACACCTGGGTGGAATCCTGGAAACAACAAGCCTGTGTTGCCCACAGATTTTCCACCAAGAATCCCCTTCCCCCCACCCACCACCACCCTCTATCTCTACTCTCACCCCCTACTTTTATATACAAGGGAGGCACTTCCATTGGCAATAGAAGGCCTCATTCGATAACACCATCGTACAAAACTACCCTGATCCTTTAGTCCCTCCGCCATCAAAAACAACAACTAATACTAACAATGCGTGACCCCCCCCCAAAAAAAAAAACACACAGGGTTGCTGACACCCGGCTGATTGGTGTAATTTCGCCATTAAAAGTACGCTTAGTACACAAAATTCCAACTACACAAGGATAAAATAGGCAATCTTCAACTCAGAAACGTAGATCAATTGCACAGGTGGCCCACACAATATTGGGGATAGGGAACGTCCACTAGCACAACTGGACAGAATTTGACATACAATCACGTCGGTCCGGGCCCTTTGGAGCGTACACGGTATCGGCGGTTGGCGTCCCCCGCCGGGTCCCCTTCCTCCTTTCTACCTACTGACATACAATTAAAAAGTACGACTATCGTACATAAAAGCGGTGTTTTTGCGGCATCATTCCTGAAACACCGACCAATTAAAAACCTCAACAACTGAGCATTAACGAGTCGCAAAAGCTCTTAGTTAGCATAGGCGACTTTAATCCTTCTCAGTCAGTATGCAGCGACTCCTACAAAACATGCATGCACTTTTATGTATTTATCTACTGCTATACTGTATACTGTACAAGCAGCGACTATTCAGCTTACGCAAAAGAACAGCCAGGGTGATTTTAAAGATGTTTTAACGTATACAGAAGGTTACATTAGTTTCAGAAAAGTTGTTTTTACTGTCAAAGTTTTAAACAATGTCTCGTAAATGTATGTATGTATGTATGTATGTATGTATGTATGTATGTATGCATGTGTGCGTATATATATATATATATATATATATATATATATATATATATATATATATATCCAATTTCTTACATACTTTACCACTACCTGCACTAACATGGATAGACTAAAGACACATGGACAGTCACCAGATAGTTAAAGGAGGAGTTATGGACGCAAAAGATGGGATGAACGCAAATCAAATCATCACTCCGTTTTCTCGGTTGGAAGAAGATCTACCTGCGACCGCACCAACGGAAACAAAAAGACCCGTCAAATGGAGACAGGAAGCTCTACCTGCCACTCCACAAAGGAAAAGTAAAACACCCATCCCACGGAGTAATCCAGAAAGCTCTACCTGTTACTCCAAAATTTCTCCTCTCCACCCCCAACCGGACAAGCAAGCCAGGCGAATACATGGGGCGCAAAACAGGTGCTAGGGAAAACATACTAGCAAACACCTGGGTGGAATCCTGAAGTCAACAAGCCAGTGTTGACCAAAAGATTTCCCACTAAGACCCTGACTCCGTGGCGGAACACCGGGGGATGGGGAGAGGGAAACCTCCTCTCCCTTTCTGTTTCTTGTTTCGTTTTGTTTTGTTTCGTTCTCTGTTTTGTTTGTTCAGTTTTGTTTTGTTTTGGCCGGACAAGCGAGAGCTAACCAGTTTGAGGGACAATTCCACCTCAGAGGAAGGTGCTATTGTCGTTCAAACTCGAACTGGCATAGCCGTGAAGTAGCCGGGAAGCTCTACCCACTATTCCACAAAACAAAGGAAACCCCGACCCCATGGTGCAGTCCAGGAAGCTCTATCTGCTGCCCCAAAGCTCCCTTTCCTCACACCCACCCGCACAGACAAACGTAAGCAAAGGGCATAAAACAGGTGCTAGGGAAAACATACTAGCAAACACCTGGGTGGGATCCTGATGTCAACAAGCCAGTGTTGATAAACGATTTCCCACTAAAACCCTGATATCGAGGAGGAAATGCGGGGGTTGAGGAGAGGAAGCCCCCACTTTTCACATAACCATGAGAGTCTTCATTTGGCCTTCGAAGACCACAGCCGATAACAGTTCTGATCCTCTGGTTCCACCGTCAAAATTAACAACCAACAAAAATCCTGCGTGCTAATAACGTTTGGGGGATGACTAACACCCAGCTGATTGATACTTTTTAGACAAACACACAAGTACTTTTAGTACACAAAATTCCAACTTTCTAATATATTCAAAATTATAAAACTACTCAGATTTGGATAATTACACAGGTGACTTACACATCATTGGAATAGGGCTGTCCAATAGTAAAACTGGACAAAATTTGACATAAAGTCCGGTCTTGGCGTTGGGAGAGTACACAGCATGCCGCGAGTCTCTTCTGGTGTCGCTTGGCGCCCCTTTTCCTGGTCCTTCCCTCCTTACCCGCTGCCAGACATAAATGAAAAGTGCGGCATCGCACATAAACACGGAACCGTGATGGCACCATCCTCACGGCCCCGACCAATTGAAAAGCCCGACCCTCGGGCATAAACCGATCGCAAAAGCACTAAGTGTGCGTAGGCGACTTGAATCTTTTGCTTGCTTAGGGGATGTTTGCCTTCACGTCCGTGCTTCACGGATATAAAGCGAAGTGCTCGTCAATCTGGCTACCCACGTTGACTCGTCAACACTGAACATGAGTAGCAGAACTGCTAAACTTTTAGAACTCCAAATGCACCTGGAATATGCCAGACGCATTTTAGATGAACTGGCTATGGAGGCAATACAGGAGGAAGCCAGGATAGCGGAGAAGAGGAGAAAAAGAAAGAAAAGGAGAAGGAAAGGAAGCGAGAGATCCTGCCTCACCTCATAATGAGACCTCTGTGTGAGGTCAAGCCTGAGGTGAGGACACCAACGCCTCCACAACCACCACTTCCACAACAAAGACAGCCACAGCCTCTGCCAGCAGTACCACCAGTACCAAGAGCCGCTGTCCCCCAGGCAGAAAACTGGAAGCACGAAGCATTGGAGGAATTATAGAGACAGCGGCAAGAGAGGGAGCCACAGAGACCTCATCATCCCCGGGTCTGGCATAGGAGAAGACAGAGGGAACAAGTATTCACTATCCCTCAAAGTGAAAACTGGGATGATGAGGCCACTCCAGCCCCGTCTGCGCTCCCAATCTCTCGCATTAATTGGGAGAATGACCGGAGTCGGCGATGCGTGTGTGTGGCACAGCCTGGGAGATGTCAGCACTAAATGGGTGCATCTGAAGTTCTTAAAAAACAGCCCTTCTCAGGGCTAACCAGATCTATAGGAAAGAGACTATTCAAGTTGCCAATTTGTGTGAATGTGGAGTAGTGTGACTATAAACACTCACTCGTTTAATGGTGTGTGTCTGTCTGTGTGTATGTGTGTGTTTTATGTTCGCGTTCGTTTGTGTGATAGTAGAGTGTGTGGTTTTTTGTTCTTTTATCGTTTGTGTGGATAGTAGATATGGTATTTTTTCTTCTCTTCCTTCGTTTGTGTGGATAGTAGAGTGTATGTTATATGCGTTCGTGTTCGTTTGTGTGGATAGTAGTTATTATGTGTTTTTTACTTCTCTTCCCGTCTGTGTGGATAGTATAGTAAGTGTAAGGGATGTTTTCCTTCACGTCCGTGCTCCACGGATATAAAGCAGAGCGTTCGTCATTCTACACAGGATACAACATGGCAAGTAACTGGGAGAGAATGCTCAGATTGCAGGAGGTGGCAGACACACTAGCTATGGTGGAGGAGATGCTAGTCCGAATGCAGTTTGGGGCTTATAATCCCCATAGACTAAGCATGGAAATAAACAATTTGAAGAGAAGTAAAGACATATTAAATGAGATGATTAGAATTGAAAAAGACGAAAAGGAAGATATAGAAGACAAAAGGAGGATGAGGGAGTGGAATGAAAAGATGGAAAAGGAAGAAGAAAATGAAAAAAAGAAGAAGAAGGAGAAGGAGAAGGAATAAAGGAGGAGGAGGAAAAGAATGAGAAGAAGACAAAAAGTGTAGGAGAGAAAATAAGAAGTTGGTGGAGGAAAAGAAGAACTTAGAAGAAGACAAAGGAGAAGAAATCCAAAGGCCCTTTTCAGGGCCACTTCATATGCCTCAAAAAGATTTGTTCTTTCTTGCCTAAAAAAGATTTTATTCGATTGTAGAATTTATATTTTATTCCCAAAAACATTATTCTCTTAACTAAAATATTTTTAGTCGGTTGTATAATTTGGGAAGGATAGATTGATGTTCATCAAGCTATGGAAAGGAACGCGATTCCATAAAACATACTGTACTATCCACAGACACGAACGCGAATGCATAAAACATACTATACTATCCACTGATACGAACGCGAATGCAGAAAACTTTGTATAGAAATGAAACAGGTGGCATGACGTCATGGTACTTACTACATTGTTGCAAGTGTCCAGTACCGTGACGTCATCCTACCTGTTCAAATTCCTATTGTCCGTATATCGCCCCAGGGTGACATTTTGTCCGTATAAATCGTGTCCGTATATCCCCCCAGGGGGTGTCTATAATGTTATTCCCATTGTCCGTATATCGCCCCAACCTTTTGTCCGTATAAATCTTGTCCGTCTACAGTCCCACCCATGTTAAATTTCCCCATGTTAAATTCCCCTTGTCCGTATAGTACAAAGTAGGGTCTCGTAATGTATTTTCCCATTGTCCGTATAGTATATCCCTTCACTACTAACGAACCGTTGCGAGAACAAAAATACAGTTGCAACAGTGCAGTAAACTGCTGAAAAAAAAAATACTGTTGCACTGAATATTGCTGCAGCGCTGCTTGAATATATTTGGAGCGGTAATTGGATATAGTGGAAACGACCACATTTTTAAAATACCGTTTAACTCATTAACCCCTGGCCCCGCGTTTACGGGGCAGGAGGTGGTAGCCTACTTCTGAGCTCTGTAGCGTCAAGGTCATGTACGACACAATAAAGTGGGTGGTATTATAGAAGGGTAGACAGATGTAGCTTTACGATGATGCCAAATAATATGGATGTTCTAGTTGCACTACAAAATACAGAGGAAAAAACGTAACTTTTTGGACCCGAGTTTTTTCCAGCCGAAATTCGCTCGAGGTCGGAATCCGATTTTGTGTCCGGATTTTAGGCTTTTTGGCCTCAGATCTAAGACAGACCGGTCTGAACTGCACACAGACAGGTGAACCTTTGCCAAAAGTAGGATAAGATGGGCATTAAGAATAAAGAGTGGTCTCGACACGAAAATGACGGGTCCGTTAAGCAAAAAAACAAAAAAAACAAAACAAAATAAGAAGTCCAACTTTTACCCTTCTGCTCATGCTCAGGCGAAATAGCCAATGAAAAACGATGTTTCTAACACAACTAGGCATTAGGTTAACCGAAAATGTCTTGGAGGTCGATGTATTTGGATGTATTCAAAAATAGCTCCCAAAATGGGTTTCCTACTCGCATTTCAGGCGAAAACGACAAAAACCTCCAGGGGTTAATGAGTTAAACGATACTTTTGTATCACTGCAGTGGCAACAACTTAGCGTTATAACCACATTTGGATACGGTGCAATGGTACCTGTGGTTTGTACCCTTTTTCTGCGCCTTACTATGTCAGTGGCCGGAATTGGACCAGCTTTAAACCTGAATATTGGTCGTTGTGAGTTAAGAAGCTGTGATGCAACGCATAATTCTATCATACCTGTTGGCAGATGTAAAGAAGCGAGGACCACGTGCAGTGCTATAAGTGCGCACATATTGACAATATAGATTTTGGCGCTGCTGGGGCCATAATCTCGCTTTCACTACCTGCCACTCATCTTCTCTAGCCAAAGTTCCGATATGTTATCCCTATGTAGATAGGGATAACATATCGGAACCTTGGCTAGTGAAGATGCTTGCCACCGTGACACTCACATGTGGCCTATATGGACAGTGTCTTGTCTCCTATGGACAAACTGAAAAAACAACAAGATATTGTTCCAAAGGCTACATTGCCATAAAATAAGATGGTTTGGTTTAGCATTTTACGGCACAGCAACACATGTAAGTTATTTAGAGTCGAGAATATTATAGAAAAAGAATCTGTTGCACAACTGATGAACGTGGCTACCGTATCATAATCTCCATTCAAATGGAAATCTATTGATAATAGTATTACTTCTTGCATCTGAACATAGTATCAATGGTAAGCCAATTTAGCGTTAATTCCCATCTTAACATAGGTAGAAACTTATTATACAGACGTGAAATAAAAGCTTAATTTACATATCAGAAATTTTTTCACATGTGAAAAAATAATTTTGCAAATATATAGTTCTATTTTCTACAAATGTGAATCCCATTTTCACATATGTGAAAACGAATTTCACATTTGTGTAATAAAGTATATACCAATACATATTGTTATGTATATTTAATTTGTATTATTTGTTGGCTTTTCTCATTGCTTTTATGTTATATAATCTGTATTTTGTACATGACCTTGTCCAAAATCAATTTCATGTTGTACCTAATCAGTAACATTTATTTTGTAAACAACATAACACATAGCTAATATTTCCCTATGAGCGTGGGTTAAATATTCAGAGCATTATATTTACATGTAAACTTGTTTATTTAAATCTAAGTCTGTGACATATTTTTTTCACTAAGAAATTCCTAAACCTGTTGATAACTTTGAAACTTTTAGAGAGGAGGCTGAGCTACATCCAGGCTCTATTATTGTTACTTAGCTTTCTATATAATGTTGTTTACTTGAGAAATTATACATTCTTCCCTTAACACTTTGAAGCAGAATCCGTCTTATTGTTGTGTTCAACTTTCATTTGGGTGGATTTGTTTATTCAAATTATTATTCACTGGAAATAGAAAGTGCTCATCGATAATATTCTTGGACTGTAACATCAATTTCGAATTAGAGTGAATTCAGACAAGGACATGTTTGGATTATATTACTGTGATACATCAAAAGACTGTTAGCATATCATCAAACTATACGTCACTGTCATATTAACACATTCAAGATTACACGCACCTCAACACAGTCAATATCGTAACTTATTTGGAATACCACTGGAATTCAATTGGAACTTTATACATTTGGACTAGCGATAGAACCTTTAGGAATATTTGTTTAATTCACAAACTTGTATATTTCTGTTTAAATTTTCACTTTGAATCCTAGAGAAATAAATTATTTGTTGAATTTCACAAAACTTGTCAGTTTTCGCTCTTTTCTGTTAATTAGTTTAATACCACAGAGTCGTAACAATATAAGAAAATTCTTTTTCACATATGCAAAACTCTTGTTTACATATGTACGTATGTGGAATTTTGTTTGCATATGTAAGTTAAAAACTTTACTCCGCTTATGTGATAAGCTATTTTACATCTGTAAACATTTATTTCACATACGTAAAATAAAGCCAAACTTTTCACATATCTACATTATTTCCCGCAACTGTGACCTGTGATAAAGTATTTCTTTCTATGTGAAATAAACAACGTATAAATAATACAATGGCTTGCAACTCAGATGTTTGGAAAGTTTTCCACTCTCACAGAAGCAAGTTAAACTAAGGATCATGAATGTTTATCTTTTCCTTTTTGTAGTTAATATTAAACAGAATTTTATTGTCTTGTTGTTGATGATTATCGAGTATAGCACATATTTATCATTCTTTCCCACCCACCCTACATTAGTGCATTTTCACCACTAGCTTTACACTTGTAATATATATTTTAGATGCCATTCTGATTTAAGCAGCAACTGCTTAAACAAAACTGTCATGTTGATGTATGACAACGTAACCCTAATGCACAAGCTACGTAATGTTGATGTATGACAACATAACCCTAATGCACAAGCTACGTAACGTTGATGTATGACAACATAACCCTAATGCACAAGCTACGTAATGTTGATGTATGACAACGTAACCCTAATGCACAAGCTACGTAATGTTGATATATAAACAACATAACCCTAATGCACAAGCTACGTAATGTTGATGTATGACAACGTAACCCTAATGCACAAGCTACGTAATGTTGATATATAAACAACATAACCCTAATGCACAAGCTACGTAATGTTGATGTATGACAACGTAACCCTAATGCACAAGCTACGTAATGTTGATATATAAACAACATAACCCTAATGCACAAGCTACGTAATGTTGATTGTTCTATATTTTAACAAAAAGTAAAAGAAAAAAGAAAATAATAGCGAGAACAATATTTATAGTTAAATTATATAGATTTATTTGTCTATATAGTATTCTCACTTGCACTTCACTATTATTTTTATTTCTTTAATACAGTAGTAATAACTGTATGTATCAACATGTATAGGGGTGATACTGTAATGATCCAAACGACAACTCTCACAACAGTAATGATTCTACGACCATTTCCAGTATTGGTGAAAACTAAAATAAATTTTAGCGTAAGTTTCAATACTATTTAGACTTCGATGTTGGTTCGTTTGTCCGAAAACAATATTGCGGTGTACTCATTTGTAGGTGAAGGATAGCATTGTTTTCTTAACTTTACCTACGCATGTAACGGCTGTTAGCTTAGTCAAGAACTGTAACAGTAGAAATATAGGGGAAGTAACCCACCGATCTCCTAAAGTCATGAACAGAATGCACAAATAAATTAATTTTCAATTACAAAAACAAAACCAGTCAAATATTAATTGAAGATTAATTAATTGTATTAGCAACTTTATAAAAATTTGATCTTAAAATTTTTAAAACAACCTTAGTCAATGTTTTACAATGCTGAAATTGTATCAAAACCTTATGAACGCTTCAAAAGCTCACATATAGTTTCTTTATAAAATGTTAACTGCGTAATGCTGTTTACGGACGACGACCATCGCATAAGCTCGTATATTTACGACGCTCTACTGGTATTGAAACCTAATTGATTTTGCGAAATCTCTCAGCAAGAGATTTAATAACAACATAAAATATAAAAAACAAGTTGTACTAACAAGAAGACAAGGAAATCCGAAGTCGAATATTTTCCAGTATGTAGCAGTGATATATATAGTTCGTCCGTCAAGTCGTTGAGGACCACTTTAGCCATCCAATGTTTTATTGGGAACAAATGGTCTGTGGGTGCGTAGGAGGCCGATGTGCGCCCTGAATGTTCTGTGGCATTGTGGACATGAGATGGTAGCAACGCTGATCGTGGGTTACTGGCTCTTGAATTCCTGGCCTGCCTCCGTTGTTCTGCCGCGGCTGTCCTGTTGGCCTCGCAAGCTGCAGCAACTTTTGTTATGGAAGAGCGCCACACGACCCTGTCCTGGGCAGTCTGCTCCCACGTGTCATAGTTAATGCCAACGTTCTTCAATTACGTCTTCAGGGTGCCCTTGTAACTTTTTCTCTGGCCTCCTTTGTTACGTTTTCGTTGTTCAAGCTCGCCATAAAAGAGCTTTTTGGAAGCCGCTGGACTGGCATGCGAGCTACATGGCTTGCCCATCGCAACTGTGATTGCATCAAGATGGTGTAGATACTGGGAAGGCTTGCTTGGGCAAGGACCTCAATATCCGGGATCCTGTCTTGCCACTTGATGTTTAGGAGTCTTCTGAAGCAGGTAGTCTGGAAGTCGTTCAACTCCATTGCATGGCGCTGGTACACTGTCCGGGTTTCGCAAGCGTATAATAACACAGAGAGTACTATCGCTCTGTACACCTTCAACTTTGTCTGAAGACGTCTGTTCCAGATCTTGGCGTGTAGCCTGCCGAATGTTGCGCTGACCTTTGCAATCCAGGCATTAACTTCGTCATCTATTACGACATTCTGGGACAAAGTGCTGCCAAGATAGGTGAACCTGTTCACTGTAGCCGTTGACTGTGATTTTTGGCTCAGCATATGGTTTTCCTGGGGCTAGCTGATAATTATTTCAGTCTTCTTTGTGTTGATCGTAAGGCCGAAAAATGTGCAAGCATCAGAGAACTTGTCGACGCTGCTTTGCATGTCAGCTTCAGAGCCAGCGTTGAGGGCGCAGTCATCAGCAAATAGAAAGTCTTGATGATGTCTGTTGTGACCTTAGTTTTTGCTTGGAGCCTCCTGAGGTTGAATAGTTTGACATCAATTCGGTGTCTGATGCTGATTTCCACGTCACCATCTCTGAAGTAATATATAGCACTTTTGATACACACAACATATAAAATTTCAAAATCAATTCCTATTTTCAGCGTTGACTAAATGAGAAGAAAAAGCATAACGGCAATAAAAAAAAGTTATTTATAGAAATACAGGCCTCAGACCACAATTATTTTCCTGCTGTTCCATGTATAGTATGTCACTTTTACTATAACTGATAGCAGGCCCGGCCCTAGGATGTGCGGGCCCAAGGCAGCAAGCAATGAGCGCGGGGCCCCAAGCAAAAAAAAACTTCATTGCGGAGAAACACGGGGCCCAAGGCGGTTGCCTCATTCGCCTTGATCTAGGGCCGGGCCTGACTGATTGAAGCGATCTGCTGATTACAATCCACTCACAACATGTGTACGTGCACGTACTGACGATCTCGAAGGAAGCATTTGCTAATTTAATATGATGAGACGTTTTATAGACTGGAAACGATTTCGGGGACAATGTTTGATAACCGGAGAATATATTTAATAGATGACACCGTTTTTATACAAAATACTGGGCTTCATTTGATCAATGACTGAAATGTAACTTTCGTAGGTCGCTGTCATTGCTATTTATAGCTCACTACGCAAGCAAAGGATTGGTCCACGGTCGGAACATCGCTCGGCTCCAGCGTAACTACTGATTGGGGGTGGGGTGGGGGGGAAGAGGCGGCTGCCCTGGGCTCCAGAGATCTTGGGGTGCCCAACCCCCTTTGAGTCTTCATCATCGCCCCGGGTGTCATTTACCCTAAGTACGCCACTGCTTGGCTCGCATAGCGACACTTTAAACCAGGAGTCTCAAACTCAAACCACCCCGATGGTCGTATGAGGGCATTTTCGATGGCCCAAGGGCCGCACGACCTTTGTTATCTCTCATGACATCTTGTGACGCCAATTTTATATATATATATATATATATATATATATATATATATATATATATATATATATATATATATACTATATATATATATATAAATAATAGACAACCAAATGAAATGACTAATTTGGTTTAAATGCCGTCCTAACACAAACTTCATGCATACACACAATATAGCATATATCACATAGCGGACGCAGGACAGTAGGGCTACCTTTTGGATAAAGGTCACAAGAAAGACGGGGGAAGTAAAATAGCATTTTACATCTGTATTTGGCAAGGAGTACGTACCCCTTAATCTCATTTAAATGTTGGGAACGTTAGGGAACCAGACCGGGTACCCCGACTAGTACTGATACTAGGAAGATCAAACCCCAAATTCTAAAATGATATTGAAATAAATTTTTATGTCTAAATTCTTTTTGATTTTTTACGAAAAGACCACATTACAGGCCTTAAGGGGACACACCAATATATATAAAAGCCTTTATTCTTTCGGACACATGGGGGGAACTCCTCAAAGGCTACAAGTTAATATAGCTGGGAACTTGCGAGGGGCCCATATATAAAGAAGTACTGATGACGACACAGCTGGAAATAACTAACTTATTGTTATTTCTTGACAATGCATTTTTTTAATTACTTCCGCCATTTTGAATTTCTCCACTGGTGCCGGCCATTCAACGGTGGGTGCCTGGCCTCGTGTGCGGAACATCTGACATTGGATTCCAGAGTACAAGGCTAAGGTCTTTTAACCTAGCGAAGAAATGTAGTACTAAAATTACACGGTGAATAATCCATTGATCTATCAACAAGCAAAAATAAAATGAAGTACTTAACAAAATAACCATTATCAATAAATAAAATAACCAATATCAGTAACATCTGATATCCATATCAATGATTTTTTTTAAATAAAAGTGTAATGATAATTCATAAAGCTGAAAATATATTTAAAAAAAATTATGAACACTTAAAAAAAAATATAATTTCTCTATAAGAGATATCCAAGTTTTAAACACTACGGACATCGCATAAGCTCGTATATTATACGACGCTCTGCTGGTATTGAAACCAAATAGATTTGGGAAAATCTCTCAAAAATAAATTTAATATATAAATAAAACCACCAACATATACGGAATAACGAAACATTTAAAATGTGTGACTTTCATACCTTGCATGTAAGCCTTACGACACGAAGCCAAAGTATAGTAACGTGGTCGTACATTTAAACTGCTATTTTCAGGGCCGGATCGGGAGGAGAGGGGTGTCTGACCCCCCGGTTTTAAAACAAAAACGCACACAAACGTACAGTCACTTGTCACTTGAAAAATAACCATCGTTTTATTCTTGCGCACGTTTATTGGGAATTATGTACGCTTTGAGTACATAGACTCACAGACTTTTGTTTTGGTGCCTTTTAGAAGAGAGTCAGAGCCCTTTTGAAATTTTGGGAAACCCCTCCCCACCCCCACAACACTTGACCTGATTGGGGGGGGGGGGGGTTGGTTCACAGCAATACAACAAAGTATTGACAGTACTGGCCTCAGACCACAATAATTTTCCTCCTGTTCCATGCATAAGCATTCAACAATAGGTCAATGTTTACCAAAGCTTATAGACCTCTTACGCCTTCTGCTGCGTATTTTAACTCCCCTATGGTCAATCTGTATTGAAAGGATAGGTTCATCTGCTCTCTTTGGGGGCATTCTAAAGATATTATGAAATTTTGGAAGAGTGACAGGCGTAAGGAGAAGTTTTTTTGCATGTGCAACATGCACAATGGAGAGAATATTGAAGTACCTCTATGTGATTTTCATGTACTCTGGTTGAAATTTCATAGGATATTGAACTTATGGAAACTGTACATGATCTCAGCACACTGATGATCAAAATGACTGCTCCCATGTGCTCAAAAATCAGCCTAATTCTCACACAATCCAGCATGTTTGTACACCATTACCGATTTTTAAAATGAAAAGCATCAAGGATATAAAAAAATATCACAAAACTTAGTAATTGCATTAATTTATCTATAAATTTTAACCTGAATGTCGCCAAGAGGTCCATAACACTGTCGAATTATTGCGTTTCGACGCAAACGGAAACTCCCGATGTAAACAGTCAGACTGCTCGCTGTCCATTTGTGGTTTCTAAAATAGTATATTTCAGTATATAAAAAATAAACCCTGTGACATCTGCGTCCAAGATTTACGACGTTTAGGTATAATATTTCTATTTTAAAAAATTGAACAAATACAAAGGTGGAACTCTTGTATAACTGTATTCAAAGAGATGTATATCCAAAATTTACGGAATTATTGAGATTTTCAAAGACCATGAACCACATCACATCAGTTGCTTGAAACATGGACTGGCCTGAGCAAATATGGCGATCATATTGCTAAAGTAACCCCCGTTTGGCTCGAAAATCCAAAACGTTGTCATTGAGTATTACGCAAATTTTGAGTAAATAGCCACATAGACTTTTGCTTTGGTACCCTCTCGAGGCAAGTCAGAACCCTTTTGAAATTTTGGATCCACACCAACACTTGACCTTGTCCGATCTTTTCTCACACATGCGACAGATAAATCTGTCTGTTTTGCTAACCTTACTTCTTCTATCTCAGTCTGCTTATCTCAGACCTGTCGTCTCAGTTATGGTGTCCACACGCTAGGAACTACTTTTAAAAAGAAACCCTTGATGTCTTCTGTTTTGCCTGACGTAGATGTTATAAAATCCAACAACATATATACAACAAAAAGAAATTCACTCATAAAGCAGCTTAAGGTCTCTCCAACTTTGATAACACCATACAAAACATTTTCACACACACACACACACACACACACACACACGCCGAGCTATTTGATACTCCAGACACACGTGCAGTACACATCACTGGTCACACAAAATCAAACTTTCTCAAGTGCTATTGCAAAACCGGAAAACCCCAGGAATGTGATAAGTCCAACTGGTTTCTTCCAACTTTGTCAAACATCCACAATCCGCCTCAGTTGAATCAAATACAGTGATGCGATTGCAAATGAAAAGTCATGCGCATACCAACCAGAGTGGTTCATTCATCAGTCCACATGCTATTCCACAAAAGATTTCCATGTAGAGTGTTATTGCGCTAGTGATAGCAACACTTGCCATATTTCCAGGACAGAAAATATAAATTTCCAAGAAAGTCATCAATTAGAAATTTCCCGATGTCACTACACACTTAGTTATAACTGTACCCCGTAGGCATATTGTACTGCTCAGTATCGTAACATAAATCGTTTTCCAAATCAGAACTGATGACAGTTAAAACTTAACCGTATAAAAGATATTAATTATTTATTGTCAATTTCATATGACATCCGTCGATTAAATGTGATAATACAGTAATAATATCAAAATGATTTTATGTTTATATTTTCTCATGCGTAGAACTTCGGTACTTAGGGTCGACAGGTCACCCCTTTGTCCTCGTTAATACATTCGTCTTAATGAGCAGAATATATACAAAAGCGCGTGACTCGAGACGTTCATTGCACAATACTTCCAGTTCAGATAACAATTATAGCATTTTTCTTGATTTTTGTTTCCTTTTCAAAGATCGGCATATATAGCTAGGTTCTACCTAGATAATTATTTAGATTTTCAAAAACTTATATATCCTGATGACCTTGATATAGAGTGAGAAGCAATAATAATACCGGATGAATACTATGTTTTGAATCCGCTAACTAAACTGCAAGGGTGCAGGGATATTTTAATTAATTGGAAAAAACTAGGTGAGAAAAATAATCTGTGTCGGTTTTTGTACCAAGAAAAGGAAATCCCAATCGCGGGGTTACATTATTTGTCTCCCAACCCGGAATAGCCTCGTAGGGAGACAAATAATATAACCCCTTGCCTGGAATGTCCTTGTCTCGGTCCAAAGCCCCACATAGATTATATTGTATCCCTGATATCATCTGTCTTTGAACTCGGTAGAGGCTTACAAACAAACGGAATGTTTGAGAATACTCTAAAATACACTTTCTTCAGCAGTTATTAATATAGGAAAAATTAATTTTGACAGACTGGACAGTACCAGTTTCTGAAAAAGCAATGAATGAATTTCTAATATACAAAATGTAAAAAATATATATCGGCTCTTTTTTTTACAATGTACATGTGGTGAAATTATGATTGTTGAAACTCTGTAAGGACCCTGCAAAGATATATATTATTTAGATTATCATACACATTAATTAGTAAAATAAACACACTTTATTGGTGTATGTATCTGAAACACGCTTCTTACACCAAACTGTGAAATCCCAGATGGTATGTTTATACATTATTAATTAGTTTTGCAAACAACTCGTGTCAAAATAGCAATTTTGATTACTACGGTCAGTAAATTCTTCTGGTTACATATAAAACATTCAAGTTACCGTATTTTTGTTTGTCTTTCGTGCCGCTGTCTGAGATTCATGTGCCGGAATAACACCTATGCACTTTGTTTTCCAGTAACAATATATATATATATATATATATATATATATATATATATATATATATATATATATATATATACTCTCTCTCTCTATATATATATATATATAATCCGGCTTAAAATATACAATAAGCGTGTTTCGACTATTCGTCGTTGATTTCGATGTACAGACGGTGTGGAGGCTTGTTTTTCTTCATAGATGGCCACGATTTTAATCTCATGTATATATCCTTGCGTTATGAGTTCAAACCTTCCTGTAACACTTTACTGGAAGTTTTATCTTGATCAGGTAAGTATTTAACTGAAATATTATTCGAAATGCGCTCGAGGGACTCTGACATGGTGTCTGTATTCTCTGATTGTTCCGCCATTTAACGGGAAGCATGGGGTGCTTAGTAACAGTCTTTAAGGGTGCGGAGTTCATCTCATCTTTTCGGATCTATGCATCCTGCGGAACATACCTCAAACCTGTGTTGACGCCTGCAGTTAGGACTACTTAAACTATTTACGAAACAAAGATTGATCGAGAAGTTAGGAATGATCAAGTGTGTTCATTTGAAATCCCTCGCTTAATCATACAGTCAATCCAATCATAGGAACAGTCAAGATGATCCGAATAGTTCGAGTTTAGTTTCATGGGGAGCAGTTTCAGGCGAACAAAATGTACTATTTTGTGCAATTATTGCGCCGATATACATCCGAGGAATAATTTTGTCTCGCAGAAATAGTAGATGATACAATGATCATTATGCATCTTACTACTTCCATTAACCAGCAAAGAAAGGTAAGGTGATATTCTGTACAATTTCATAAAGTTTACAGTCTACACATAATTATTAAAATAATTATTAAAATTTTCATAGACATCACTACGTGAGACATATACATTCGGAGCATGTCGGGATTTTCGTCTGTAACTAAAATCGGTATACATGATTGAAGGAACATTAGACCGATAAATCAGCCCCTCACCCAAGATGTTAATGACTGGCGGTTTAGGGACTGATATCACCTATTCATTAAAACCTGCAAAATTCTACAGCAAGTTTTGGCTGCAGACATCGGTGTACATTTTATACGATTACCGGTATTTCTGGCGGCTGTGGAGCTACCGTCGGCTGAAGGGTTCTTTTGCTGACATGTACATTATATTTCCAGAGCAAATCCTCTGTTTGGTGACTTTGGTAAATCCAAGAGAAATAGCACAAACCTCTGTCCTGTGGCCATTTTAAATTTCGCGCTAGATATGGCTGTTACCAATTATAGGTATGTGTCTAAAGTGTGCTCCGGAAAGATCTGCATGCAGAAAAATTTCAACATAAACAGGTGACATCAGACCCTCATATCGTCCATCAGTATCAGCAAAGATTTGGCGGATTGATTGATCGTACTAAGGGAACATACGCAAGTTTACTACAAATACGCTAAGAACACTTACCAACAAGTGAAGAAAGCAACAATATTTTTATACCTATATCATGTACGGTGGCATATAACCCAGAAAGGCTGTATTAAAATTATCCAATTTTCAAACCGACACATATACCAGACATACGGGAACAAGGCCTCATCTTGCCGCTAGGTAAGCGGAAATGTTAAGCTGTTTTTGATTGATGCCAGCGAATAATCATATTACAAGTAATGTACAGGCTATTTTTTTTTTTTTAAATATGTAATAAATAATAAATGAACTTATAAATCTTGCAAACACTTCTGATAATCTAAGATGTTTGTAATAATTGCCAAATAATCACGAAAATGGCGCTACGAGATAAAGACTCAAATGTTATGTATTGTTGTATTTGGAAAGAAGAGAGATTCAAACAGTGACGTAACCTCAAAATTTTCCACCCCCTCCTTGGCCCCTCCCTCCTCCCGCTGCTAAAAATCAGAAATGCCCCAAACCCGCCCCAGTGTAATAAAATTTGGAATTTTGGCTCCACTTCTTGTCCGCCCACCCCCACCCTCCGCAATGCAACAAAGTATAGCTGCGAAATTTGTAGTTAGCTTCAAAAGATAGACCCCTATAAACGGAACGAACTTCAGCATTTTATTGCAAAAAAGAAACCCATCAGGGATTCGACATAAACTGCTCTTCTCAAAAGACGTTTTACCTCTCAGATCGTGGTATCTCAAAAAATATTTATCGTGCTTCTTTTTTTTTCCGAACATTTTCAGTTCAAACTGGTTATACGTCCGATAGTATGTATACACTTCAAGCGTTTGCCCTAACCAACTTCATTATATATTTCATGGACCAGAAATACTTCCCACACAAATACCAGTTGAAGAGAACACTCAACAAAGCTGTTTATGATGACAAAGAGGGACACTTGGCGAGAAAGAATAGGAGTAATTATCATTTAAGCAGAAATTAATTCATATTCTTTATTCCACTGAAACTAATAATTACGAACTTGAACTAAGTTCATAGAGTCTCCGTGGGTCCTGAAACCAAGCCATTGACTCTTTACGACTCTATTGTCTTAAACTAAGTAACAGAAAAGAGCGAAAATCAACAAGTTTTGTAAAATTCAATAAATAATTTTTCCCTAGATTACAAAGTGAAAATTTAAAAAAGATTTTACAGTATCATTAATTAATTCCCAAACAGTTCTAAAAGTTCTATCATAATTCCAAATGTATAAAAGTTCCAATTAAATTCCATTGGTATTCGAAATTAATTCCAGTACTGAATGTGTTAATGTGCCTGTAGTCTCGAATGTGCTAATGTGCCAGTGTCATGGAATGTGGCGATGTGTTAAGTCTTTTGATGTATCACAATAATATAACCCAAAATTTTCTTGACTGAATTCACTATAATACCAAATTTATGTTTTAGTCCAGGAATATTATTGAGTACTTTGGAACTCCAGTGAATAAGAATTTGAAAAATAAATCTACCCAAATTAAATATTCAACACAATAATAACACTGATTCTGCTTCGGATGTTAAGGCAAGAATGAATAATCCTAATATTGTTTTGTATATTTAATTTGTATTTGTTAGATTTTTCTCCATGATTATATGTTATGCATAATTGTATTTTGTACTTGACCTCGTCTAAAATCAAGTTCACTGTGTACCTGACTCGGGGCATTAATGTTGCTTTTATTTTGCAAACAAATAAGACATAGTTAATATTTCTCTAGGAGTGTGGGCTAAATATTATGATCATTGTCAATGAGATAACATGTTTATATGGGGCGGGGTCTAGGATATTGGAATTTCCACGAAGAACCTGTTGTACCTGATGTCCCCCATGTTCCTTCTTATAATTTTCGTAACAAATTTTATCTGTTAACAACTTAGAATTTTATAGAAATAAATTTTGCACCAACATCCTGGCTCTACTTTCGTGTCTTAGGTTTTTTTAGGTTTTTTAAAATATGATCTTGTTTACTTGAAAAATTATTCACTCTTGCGATAACATCAGAAGCAGAAACGTTCGTATTGTTTTATTCAGTTATAATTTATGTGGAATTATTTATTCAAATTATTATTCTCTGGAATTACAAAGTTCTCAATAATATTCTTGGACAGAAACATTAGTTTGAAATTATAGTGAATTCAGACAAGGGCATCTTGGATTATATTATTGTGATTAACTGGAAGACTGTTAGCATATCATCACAATTCAGGCCACTGGTACATTTGTACATTAAAGATCACAGGCACATCAACACCTTCAGTGCTGGATCTTATTTCGAACACAGCTGGAATTTAATTAGAACTTTATTCATTAGGACTGGTGATATAACCTTTTGGACTATTTGGTATTTAATTGGCAATACTGTAAGTTCTTTTTAAATTTTTACCTTGTATTCTATGGAAATAAATTATTTGTTGAATGTTACAAAACTTTTTGGTTTTCTCTCTTTTCTTTTACTTAGTTTAGACCATAGAGTCGTAATAATATAAACAAGTTTATATAGTTCACTACCCTGAAAGATTCTAAGGTCAAAATCAGGAGTGTATCTTTAACTCAGATCGAAGAAAACATGTTTACAATTAATAATGCTACCAATATTTAATCCACACTCATATATAAATATTAGTTGTGTAATACGTTGTTTACAAAATGAATGTCACTGGTCAGGTGCACCACTGACTTTATTTTGGACAAAGATTAAGTACAAAATACAGATATACATAACATATAGTCCTGGAGACAAGCCAACAAAGAATATAAATTAAATATACATAACAGCAGCAGGAAGGGTGAACAGACCACCTTGTACGAGACCTTATTTTACAAAAATAAAGGTTCCTACAGGGGCTGAAAAATAAGGTCAATAATGATAAACCGAACCCTCCTAACAATATTATTACCGTATAGTTTGAAAAAACGGATAATAAATCATTTTAGTTAGCTCATTTTTGTTACTATTTTTGACATTTTTGTTTTTTGTGTTATAGTGCGTTTAGTTTACTTACCGGGTCACTCAATTTTTGTCATTCACCCTTCCTGCTGCTATTCGATTTAAAAAAGAATCGTTAACAAGGAAGGGTGAGCAGACCACTATTATAATTAAGACAAATTTTAGTGATAATTGAGGTAAGTGGTCTGTTCGACTGCCATACCGCGCATATCCTCTTCCCCTCTTGTCTGCTGTTATCTTACACACACATGTGGTCATTCACCCTTCCTGCTGCTTACATGTACTGAGATAGGTATGCGTACCGATTTTTCAAGGACATGTGTGGTAGTTCAAACAATAGCTGTGTTTATCGCCGGGGATATCTCCGCGGAGATAGGTATTTGTGTGCAGTTTATTTCCGTGTTTTAATTTTAAATATAATACATTTTAATCGGTTCATACATATAATGGCAAAATATCTTAATAAAATTATAAATATTTATTTATTTGTAAAATCAGATATCAAATGCTATTGCACAATAATCACATATAATAATTTCTAAAACGTATATCCGTAGTCGAGTTCGTTAGCTCAATGTTAAAGTTGCTGGAAACTTTAATACTGATGTTTGCGGTTCGACCCCAGATCTCGCCGAGATGGGTTCGGGTCCCCGGGTCGCCCATATCTTTTAATAAGTAGGGGGGGGGGGCATCCCCTGAGATTTCGATAAACCACCACGTATCTCGTGGTCGGATTCTATTTTGGATTCTACCCCGGGGTTTCGTGGGGGTTTTATCGAAATCGCAATGCCTAGACAGCCTTCTGAATTGCTAATATTTCACTTTCGTCGATTAGAAATTCGCCGGGAGGTGTGTCTATGCAATACCCCCCCCTAAAATAATCAGTAGCATGCCTTGAGCTCTCTGCCCCATGGAAGAACCCCCAAATAAACATCCAGAAAGGGTGTTAGCCAAAAGAAACAGAACATGGGCGTGCCGCATAATAGTCATAAGAGAGACGATAATGTAAGGACCCCATGAAAGTCACACAGGCTATCGAGGGGCTCCATTGAAGGGTAACCGCTGGGATCTACTGATTATTTTTGATAAATTAAAATACAGACAAACATGCATACATACAGACATACATAGAAAGGGGAAATAATTATCTAGCAGAGGAGGAGCAGAGTTATCGCGTTTTATTAAGTATTTTTGGTGATTTCAAATTCAATTAAATATCTATTATAAATATTATTTAATAATGAATATTGGAGAACCACACTCAGCTAGATTAGCACGAGAAAGACTAGAGGCAATTAGAAAATATTTACCTGTTCGTGATGCTGTCAAGCAACAATTACAAGAACGTCAGGAATCTCATGTTGAATTTGAAGAGGATACAAAACAATTATTTAAACCTATTACTGAGACCACTAAAGGTATTCAACCTGTGTTAGAGAAAACCGCTGAAGAAACTGGAAAAATAGCAAAAAGAACAAAACAGACAAAAAAGATTCTTAGAGAACTTCCAGTCGAAATATCTGCTGCGATGCCAGTCCCGGAAATACCTGAAGATGCAGACCAGGCAGAAGAAGGTGCTGAAGCACTAGCCCCTGAACCAAAATCAACAGTTAAATTGATAGATAAATTTAATGAAGATATTATTAATTTTATTAATGAACTTAAAATAAAACAATTAGCTAAATTTGCTTTTGATAGTTTTAGTCAAAGAGGTAAATTAATGAAATCTGAATATGCTAAAGATATTAGAAATCGTGAACAATGGCAAAAATCATTATATCGCATAAAAATGAATGTTGAACAAACTAGAGCTGATGATCCATTATATCAGGATTATGTTAGTGAAATTAATAAATTAATCAAATTAGAAAAGGAGAAAAAACCTTCAAAACAAACAGCACCAAAATCACAAATACCAGTTCTATCTCCTACACCAAAGAAAACAACATCATCGAAACCAATTGAAGAGGAAGAAGAAGAATTTCAAGACGCTCCCGGTGTAATTGGAAGTGGTTTAGGAAGTGGTCTTATTACTTGTCCCAATAATATCCTTGCTGATGTCGATCGATTAGAAATTCTCATCGGAGGAAAACGAGCTGGTAATAATTCCCCAGAAATTATTAATGAGGCGGCTGATATTTGTAGACGATTATTTACAGGCGGTATCATGGACGTTGATGTTTATCAGTCTCTTATTAATGAAATTGCCGATGACTACTACAGTGACTGAGTACGTAATTAAATACAATTACTATAATAAAATGATCGTACATAGTACTCAACGTGGACCAACTATGGTCAGGGTAATAAATTCAAGATTACCAGTATACAAGACAACCTACGGAGATGGACTAGGTGATGTTGTTCAGGGTCTATTTAGAAGGATAGCCCAAAAAGCAATACCGATCGCAAAGCAACTGGGAATGAAAGCTATTGATGTTGTTCGTGAAAAAGGTATTGGTGCTGTTGGTAATGTTGCTGGTAAAGCATTTTCAGCGATTAAAGATAGGTTAGCACGATTAATACGCAGACCTGCGGTCCGACCTCAACCTGTAAAATTACCTAGTACTGAAGTAATGCCTGCGAATGTCAGTAAAATAATAAATCAAGTTGCTAATCAAAAACTAGCAGAGTTGGTTGATGTGCCTTTATCAGAAAAAGAAAAAAATATAACCGCTAGTCTCATAGCAGGAAATGGTCTCACTTCCCGAAGTGGTCTTCGTTTTAGATGATAATAATTATAATAAAGATGTTTAAACGCATGAGTGATCCCGCATTTGACATGGACGCACCAGTACTTAAAGATGAGTCTGTGCGTGATTATCAATATTATTCTTATGACGCTCGAATTCCAGAT
Organism: Megalonaias nervosa; assembly: GCA_016617855.1. Lineage (NCBI taxonomy): Eukaryota > Metazoa > Mollusca > Bivalvia > Unionida > Unionidae > Megalonaias > Megalonaias nervosa. The sequence goes on along the minus strand of JAECUM010016004.1, from coordinate 43,995 downwards.
CAGCGTGGACGAATTGAACTGCAAGTTCAGGATACAAGTAGGTATTTCCTACCCGCTGAGGCGTTTATTGAAGTAGAAGGTAAAATTTTTAAAACGGATAATACTGAATACGATAATAATGTTGCTTTTGGTTTTGTTAATAATGGTATTATGGCGTTATTTGACAGCGCCACTTATATGATTGATGGTAAAAATATTGAATCAATTCAGAAGGACGTTGATGTTGCTACAACAATATTGGGTCTAGCACGATATAGCGACGATTATTCAAGATCAGCTGGTCCATCAATGATTTTTTCAAATGACACTTCTGATCACCCGGATCATAAAAATGTAACTACAGGTAATGTAAGAAATGCTGCAGGAACCGCAGAAACTCCCGCAGTAATATCAATGAACGCAAATTTTAACTTAGGATTTGCATCACGTAAAATAATGTTGAAAGATAGAATGTTTTCATGTGCAATTCCACTTTCACATATATCTGGATTTTGCAGAAATGTCAGAAAAGTTATTTTCAGAGCTAAACATACTGTTGTACTTGTACGAAAGGCTACAGACGATGATGCAATATGGCATCCCGCTGGTGTTGATCCTGCTGCAACTGAGGCACTTCATGGTAAAGTAGTATTAACCAAACTTTCATTATGGATGCCAGTGATGACTCCAACAATATCTGAAGAAGAACGTCTACTTGCTTTTATGAATCAAGGTGGTAAATCAGCGTTGTCATGGTTAACAATGACCACAGATGCTGTTCAGAGTGCAATTAATGGTTTATTTACATGGCAAATATCTTCTCAACAGGGAATAGCAGCACCACGACATATATTTATTGCGCTTCAGGATAATACACGTGTAGGTAATCAAACAAAAAGTTTAATGATATTTGATAAACTTGGTGTTTCTGAAGTTTCTTTAAGAATAAATGGACATCAAGAACCATCTGAGGATATTTTACTGAATTTCGATCAAAATCATGTAGCACGTGTATATCATCGTCTAATGACGTTCATGGGCCGTGATCAAAATATTGATACTGGTTTACAAATATCACAATTGGATTTTACAACCTTATATCCGATTTATTACTTTTCGCTCGAACATTTAGATTTAACCAGACAGTCAGTAGTTGATATACATTTTCGAGCTCGTGTTAACAGAAATATTATAGATATTCCTAATTACAGGGCAATTGCTGTCATACTCAGTGATAAATCAATATTACTTGAAGGTGCTGGTGGACGAATGAGAGTCGTTGATGCTCCAGTAGAAAACATGTAATTAGATCGTTTATAAATATTATAATGTCGTATAATAATGTTAGTGTTAGTCTGACTTCTGGTCAGATTAAAAAGATACAATCAGCATCAAAAAATAACTGTGGATTAAAAATATTGCTAAAGAAAGATCAGATGAGCGGCTCAAATAAATTATCTCTTACAGAACGTCAGCTCGGGCATTTCAATGAAGCAAAAAAATCAAATAAAGGTATAAAACTTAATCTTTCTGCGGGTGCCATTAAAGATGTCATTAAGACGGGTGGTATATTTCCACTTCTTGCTGCTATACCAGCATTAATAGCCGCTGCAGCTCCAGCTGTTGCAAAAGCAGCTGCATTAGGTGCTGTTGGAACTGCTGCTGGAATGGCATTAAAGAAAGCAACCGGACAGGGAATAAAACGAACACCAAAAAAAAAGGGAAGAGGTCTAAGATTACCAGGGACCCCACACTGGTACGGAAAAGGCCTAAGATTACCAGGGACAATTTACTGATATCTCCTATGTCCAATTTTGATTTACTAGATGCTGCTAAAAAATTAAAAATAAAAAATTTTAGAGGAGTTTTCATGCGTGATCAATTACCGAAACAACCAAATAACATTGAAACAGGTATTATTAATCTCGATGAAAATTCTGGTCCAGGCACGCATTGGGTCGCTTATGCAATTGATCCACGTGGAATTATTTATTTTGATTCATATGGACTAGCTCCACCAAAAGAATTCTTAAAGTATATTAGCGGCTATCAAAGTATTCCAATATGGCATTCAACGTTACCAACACAAACATTAACTGATCCACCAATATGTGGTCGAGAAGTACTTAACGTACTTGATGCTATATCAAAATCAACAAAACCACCCCACAAAGTTGTACATGAATATACTACGACGTCATATTTAAACAGACATTAGTAAATATAATGGTGGATATTTATGGAAGATCTTCCGTAGAGGTCATCAGCAGGCTGATTTATCTAAGTATGCAACTCTTGATCAACTCAGAAATGAAATTGATGATTTATTAAATCTCGCAAGTGTGGATCAAAATGAAGTAGTTGTTTTTCAGGATAATCAAGGACGATTAAAAACGAGTAATATACAACTATCAGATGTTCTTATAAGAATTCCAACTGCAGTCACTGATAATATAGTTATTTTTGCCGATCAAGGTAAAATACAAGATTCTGGTACATCACTCAGTAATTATATTAAGAAATCCGGCGATGTATTTACCGGAGATATTAATATGAATCAGAATAAAATTACAGATCTTGGAAATCCAACCGCAGATGCAGACGCCGCAACAAAGAAATATGTCGACGATCAAGAATCTAAGTACGTATTGACCAACGGCGGTATAATGCGTGCATTTCTCGACATGAATAATAATGGCATTAATAATCTTAGAACACCAGAATATAATTTTGATGCTGCGACGAAGAAATACGTTGATGATAAGGAAATTCCGATCGGGAATGAAATAACCACATTAAAAACTAATTATGATAATCTTGCAGAAACTCTTACTAAACATATAGAACTGTTCTTAAATTTTCGTAGAAATGTAAACAAACCCATTAAAGATTTTTTTGGTGATTCACCAACCGTTGACATAAAACTAGCCGACATTAACACGAAACTCAATGATATTGCCAGTGGAATACCTAATATTGTTCAAAAAACTAATCTGATTAAAATTCCACACGGACAAATTAAAAATATCGTATACACAGTAGCATCAGGACAATCAACATGGACACCACAAAATAATACTATCAAATATACCGCAGAAGTTACTGGTATTTACAGGCTGTCCGTATTTAGTGATGAAAGATTTGTTATAATTAACAGATATATATTGCGTCATTCAACTGATTCTCTCTCTGGAGTTGTATCTATATTGTTAAGAAAAGATGTTGAAGAAATATTTATACTGAGAATATATGATCAAACAATAACCTCAGAGCCTTATTGGTGGCATATGGAATTTGTGGCTGAAACACCGCAATTAATCACTTAATATAATAATAATGGATCAACCTCAGTCTCGCATTGACGTTCAACGTTACAGATGCAATCAAGTATGTGAGCGTCTCACTAAACTAAATAATTTTATCGACTATTATAACACGAAAATAAAAAATACAAAAGACGTATAGTTGTCATCGATGTAGTTGTTTACTCGGTTTCTGCTGTTATTACTGGAACAGGATTATTATTATCAACATTGACGATGACAGCACCTACTATTATAACCATTATCGTTTCAGCATCAACGACTATTGCTGGAGTTCTCGGTATTATAACCAAAAAGATACATACTTGTACAAATGCTAAATTGCACGATTATATGATTAAATTACACACAGTGGCAGAGGCATGTTCTAAATTATCTTTATATATTTCTTCGTGTGTCAGTGATGGTGAAATATCTGATACTGAATTCGTGATGATGATGAAAACTTATGATGATGCTTTTAAAGTGATCGCAAATGATTTTAATGAATTAAATAACAACAATAATAATAATGACAGACAGGGAGTTACTTCAGCAGATCGTCACTAATACAACTCCGTCAAAAACTACTATGATATCATTAAGTTCGACTAATCCTGAGTTTAGTGTCAATTTTCCAACCGCAATTCCTGCAAAAGAAATAGCATTAGCACAATTGCGAGTTTATTATAGCTGGCCCAACATTAGATCAAAACCATTTGGTGGACTACAACCAAATAATTCATTAATATTCGCTAATAAGAATAAGTCTGATGGAACTCCTGATTGGCAAGTAGTTGCTATTCCAACGGGCAGTTATCAAATAGAACAGATTAATGATGAGTTCCAACGCAGAATTAAATCTATTACAGGAAAAGAATCAAAAATAGCAATTACTGTCTACGAACCAACACTATCTGCGGTTATTGAAATAAATTCCCCTGATTACTCCGTAGATATTTATCAAAGTTCGATTAGATCAGTATTAGGTTGGCCTGAATATCCACCGGTTTATCAAACACCACCAGAACCACAGAGATCTGATTTTGTCGTAGATGTTAAAAAATTTATAAAACCTCCAGAATATAGAACAGAAAAAAATGCTTACCCATGGCGACGATATTTTGGTGATGGAGTTATACATTATATAGATAAAACAGAAACCCATTTTACAAAAATAGTTGATGGTAAAAAAGGTAAAATAATAGTACTTGATGTTGATGAAATAAATTCATATGCTAGTACAATTAAGTCTGAACATGGACGTATACTTAATTATCTAAGAAATTTATTTTCCAGCATTAGCAATTCCTACAACGATGACTTAAAAAATCAAATAATTGAAGTAATACAACATTTGAATCAAGTTGCTTCAGACCTAGATTTCATGAATGATATTATTGTTAACAGAGAAAAAAAATTAGTGAACATAACAGCAGATAGACGGTATAAAGAGTTATATATAGTTGATGAAGACGGTCCACCTCGAGGTGTTAGACTAAATCTTCTGTTCACAATAATATTTCTAAACCATTTCGGAATTACGCGAGAACAACTATCATCATTTATAATTCCTGGATTTAATTCTAAAGAGCTAAAGAAATCAGTTAATGATCTTATTGATGAACAATTTAAAAGAATATGTGATTCATGGAAAAAATTAATACCTACACCAACTATTCTTAAATATAATAATGATCCACACGGTGGAGGTCGCCATATCTCACCTGGTATTGTAAATATAACAACAACAATTGCAGTCAATCTGGTATGTGACGTAATTGGTGATAGTTATCAAGTAGATCTTTCAAAATCTAATCACCGCAGTGGCACTGCGGAACAGGGGTATATACTATATTCATTTAGCCCTAAAGACCCCCCGGTTGGTTAATTGTGTCTGAACCAATTAACCCCGTGTACCTGCGAGTTCATAATCCATTTCTGACAAGAATAAATTTCAAACTCACTGACCAGGCAGGAAACATTTTGGATCTAAGACAAGAGTCTCTTAATATTAATTTGTATATACGCTCTTAGAACGTCTGATTAAATATTTCCTAATATAATAAGGGAAAAAATAATCTGATTCTGAAATAATATATTTTTTTTTTAATCTGATGGGTAAATATATACTCTGTTTGATGTTTTTGGACAGATTTTCTGAAATTATTATTATTTTTGTTATTTTTCTGTGAAAATTCATCAGAAATTGAAATCTGCCGGGTATAATTACACGACTAAATTATAAAATTCATCAGAAATTGAAATCTGCCGGGTATAATTACCCGACTAGATCATGAAATTCATCATATTTTCTGAAATTATTATTAATATTATTATTTTCTGTAGAAAATCTGCTAGATTTCTGAAATCTGACAGAAAATTAAAATTTATTGGGTATAGTTGTTGCAACTATGATACTGACGACCGTGGTTCGATTCCTATGGCTGACGAGTGTCGACAGTATTCGGAACGATGTTATTTTATTTTAGAGAAATATTATTATATATATGAACCAAGAAAATATAAATGATATTATTTCTGCTATTAAAAAATTAAAACATAACAGAATAAATCTATCTGATAATCTCGATCCTGAAAAAATATTATGCGATTATGAAATATTAAAACAAAGAAAAACTGACAATAAATACACATTACCATCTAATTATAAATTTGTAAAATCAATTTATCAGTCTATGTTAGAATCCTTGGCGATGGTAAATGAAAAACAGGTAAAGCTATTTGCGCCTCTTGCACGTTCGATCGAAAATATTAGATCCGAACTATCTCGTGAATACGAGAAAAAGAAGATCGTGGATAATCGTATAATGCAATTAAGAAAGATTATATTATTTGATTCTGTCAAAAGTGAGAGTGACACTGAGGGCAGCAACTGTGAAGGTAAAATATAGAGTCAAAAACTATATACAATTTATTTATTAGGAAGACAGAGTTAGATATATTCAAATATTATCGGCTGATCATATTTGAATGAATATGCTGATCTAGTAATATTATTTGCGACATCATATACTGATCGTGAATTTATGCCAAAATGTTTTGCAGCCGCATTCATTGAAGGAAACGTTATTTCCTGTCCTGTCTGTATATTTATGGATTTAATAGCTCTCTTTCCGAATAATTTACATTTTCCAGTATTTCCACGTATATTATTCTGACTAGATGTAATAGTCTGCAGGTTAGATAATTGATTATTTTTGGGATTTCCATCAATGTGATCAACTACAAATCCATTTTCGATGACCCCATAAAAACATTCAAATACGAATCTACTTGATAAGTATCTTTTTTCTCTATTAATCGTAAATCTAAAATAACCTTTATTATCAACAGTACCGACTGGTTTTTTCAATCTACAGTTTCTGATCACACCATCTCGGGATGCTTCATAATTTGTATATACTGGATGTTTCACAAATTCGTATTTATTACGAAATGCTTTTTTTCTTAATTCTCTTATAATATTGTTGTCGATCATTTCATCATAAGTCTGATTTGTCTGAGTCATTTTATATAATAATATTATTTGTCTAAATCATTATTTTGAAATCTGACCAGATAATCTTCTACGGTTTGTATAGGAGATTTACCTGGCGATGTATTATTTTTTTGTCATAATATCGTTTTAATTCTCTATATTTTTTTCCGCCACATTTTAGACACAATTGAGTTTTTCCTCTGACTCCAACACCGCATTGAATACACGGTATTGGTCCTGTACTTCCATTTTTGAAACTTTGTGCATGATATCCGCAATATTTGTTCACACACGGTTTATTACAAAGCGAAGTATATCCAATTCTGAGCCAAGTACATTTGTTCTTTGTTTCAAACATTATATATATACTAAAATTTTAATTTAAATACTTGTCTTAATTATATGGAGGAATTATCGGCAATTGAACCTTCCCATGCTAGATTTGATCTTGACAGACTATCAGAATATAAATTTAGTACTTTGATGCAAGATCTGGCATTAACAGATGAGGATATAACTGAACGTATTCGTGAAGCAAAAAATGAATTTCGTGACGATGGTGCTGCTCATGTATGGTCAACATTCAGAGTCGGAAATGTTACTAATATGATGAATGACAAACGAGGAAAAATAATTATTAATCACCTTGATGATCAAAAATATTTTATTTTAATAAAATTTATTGTAAATACAAAAGAAGATATTTGGATTATTCGTGACAAACGCGATCCAGTACACATACAATCAGGAAATAATATTGTTCTCTTAAATAATAAATCTAAGCCCGGAATACTAACAGGTGTTGACAAATTATATTATATACAGAGTTATCCAGCAACTGCAGTTGTATATGGAATATTTCCGTTGAATAATAAACCTGATGTCGGGGATCTAAAACCTATGAAATTGTCAGAATCAAGAATAAACTGTGTAGCTGAACGAGTTACAGAACATTTTACAAATGCGATACGTGGTAATGGTTTAACAGATTTACGACGTAAAAAAATAAATACTTGGGCAGAATCAGTTAAAGATACCGGAGCATCTATCAAAGATGTCGCTGAACTAGAAAAGAAATTGAAATTCCCAATAACAGTAAAAACGCTGACAGGAGAGATTTTATATAAATCGAAATATGAATCAAGAGGAGCTCCAATAGATATTATTGATCACAATTCGCACGCATGGACCTCAGCAGTAACAATATTTCCACGAGATAGAGCGGTTAAATTTTATGATGGTCATATATTTGATTTTATCAGAAATATCAGTAAAAGTGATCCTGTGTCTGTTTGGTTATTTCAGAGTTCGGAATATGATCATTACGATCAGTTTGTACGGCCTAATGGTGACATTTACCGTATAGAATCTCTTAATGTAGAAATGGAAAATCTTGCGCTGAAATATACTTCAGACGATGTCAAAGTTAGACAATTATTAAATAATTGTTTTACAGTTCCATCCGTAGCGGCTCATTTTGCTCAGGAGAAAAATTTATGGAAACCAACACGATCGGAATTTCTTGAGGATATTCATAAAAGCTGCGTAGAATATGGACACGGAGGATTATGGAATACTAAATACAACTATAGTGACGTTATATCCATCGATATGGTAGCATGTTATCCTGGAAGTTTTCTTGGATACGGAGAATGTTCTAAATACTTTAAGAGATTCGGACATCCATCACACGAAATGACCAGGGTTGCAATAAACGGACATTTACCAGATTTTGATTTAACCGGATTTGCTCATGTAGAATCATTCGAATTTGCAGAAAATCTCCATCCGATTACTTATATTTGGTTTGGAAGACATTTTTCAGAGCGATGTTGGGTTCCAATAGTACTATTGCGATATATGCTTGATGTTGGAATTTTAATATCTTTACAGGTGAGTGAGGCGATTATATCATATAGTCCACAGAAACAAATTTGGTTACCAGAACCAAATAGATTTAATACTGATGATGCCAGGAAAGAATTTCCTGATCTTAATGAAGATGATATTATTAAAATTACTAATAATATACGTAAATGCAGAGACGAGCATGATGAAAAATTTGCAAAAGATCTTGGTAGAAAGATAATTGGTAAATTTACTCAAGGAGGAGCCTATGATCATAAAAGACATTGTACAAGATTAATTATGGACGATGCTGAACTCGATTTTATAATTGCTGATACAACAGAAAAAAACATATTTATAAATCGGAGTAATGCTTATTTGTCAGACGGAACCAAACTAGGTACAATTGTGAGTTATCTTGATGGTGACTCACCACAATTTACTCATTTAAGATCTTCTATGTTGGCATATGTTTCTATAAATCTACTGTCTATGATAAATAAATTTTCTCGTGATGCTGTCAGAGTCGCAACAGATTCGTTTTATATAAATAAAAAATATACGGATTTATTAAAACCACTACTTGGTAATGGTGAATGGGGATCATGGAGAATAAAACAAGAAAATATATTTAGTTATTCTGAATCTGCCGACGTTGAAATTAAGGAAATGTATCACAAAAATAATAAACTATCAAAATCATCAGCACCATCTGTATATGATCCTATATCTAGACATAAAACTGTTTATCTTAATGGATGCGGTGGTTCAGGTAAAACAACTCGTGTGATTAAATTATTCATGAATAATAATTCGGATATAATTGTTTTGACACCGACACATAAATTAGCCAGAGAAATAAAAGAACGAGGAGTAAAATCGTGTACTTATCATAGTTTCTTTAGATGGTGTGGAGACACATGGACTCCCGAACGAATGGGTGAAAAATATATACCTAAAATTATCATTTGGGACGAGATATGCACGGTGCCGTTAGAAATATTAAAAACATTTCTTGAATGGTTATTGACGAAAAATACTGCTGTGATAATGTGCGGTGATCATGGTCAACCACCACCCTTTATTGGACAATCTCCACATGAATGGTTGAAGAATAATGTAGATTATTATGAAGAAATAAATGATGATCATAGAGCTATTGATGAACCACTGAAGGAATTTAAAAGACTAATCAGACTACAACCAGACAGAGTACAATGTGAAATAATGCGCGGAGTAATTCCAGAGACTTCTATGAGTGATTTTCTAAATTTATGGAATCCCACTGATTTAATAGTTGCAAGTAGAAAGATAGTTCGTGATGAACTACAGAATAAATTATTTATGTTACATAAAGAAAAGTTTTCAGATCTACCTGTACCTTTGTGTTATCGCCCAGCAGATACTCGACGACAGAATATTGATGTTGAAATTCCTGGTGGAGACACTGAAAATGTCCGAGTACAAAATCTTGTCTTGAATGATATTGTTTTAGTCGATATTAATGTCGTTGAGAATGCGCTGAATATGAATAAATCACCGTGGACATTAGGATATGCTATAACTATTCACTCATCACAGGGGTTAACTATTTCTGATACAAATATTTGGATTATAGATGATCGGATCGAATGGTCGAATTTAGTCTATCTCGCAGTTTCTAGAGTCAGAAGAATATCTCAACTACATAGGGTTATTATGAATTTCATAGAAAATAATAATCAGACTGTTAGCAATGACGTAATAAGAAAAAAACTATCTGGTTATAAGCAGTGTGATAAAAAAAATAATCGTGATTTTGATATTAATGTTGAATTTATTATAAAACTAAAACAACTACAGAATAATAATTGCGCAAGTTGCAACTGTAATATGTTGTGGCAATATTCGAATAATAATCCAAGACAATTTACCGTAGATAGAATTAATAGTGATCTTGGTCATACACGTGATAATGTGATGCTGACCTGTCTCGAGTGTAATCGACGTCGGGGCGCTGCACGCCCTGGTTCTGGTTATGTAATTGTATGTGGTGGTAATTGTGTGTCTTCAGGGATTACCTGTAATTGTTCACGTACAAATCCACGTTGAGGTGCGGTAGAATCTAATCTGTAAATTGGAGGTCTACCAGTGGATCTAACTACACCAGAAATTGTATGTGTAGTCACGCTCCAGATAGGATCAGTTGCTCTTTTTTTACCACCTTCAAGTTCACCAGGTTCGTATAAATATCTTACAGTTGCATTACCTAATACTGGTTGAGATTGATGTCTGTCATTACTACGGGGTATATATTTTTTTGTGATCGCAATAGAAGGTTTCATGGAAGTTGAACGAGTAATTTCATTATTTAATGCAGATATCACACTTGGTAACCTCGTAACCCATTCACGAGATCTCTCACCGGATTTAAAGTTAGTAGATATTTCTTTTGCATATTGGTATCCAAATAACCGCTCGGCAAGTGTTCGATTAAATCGTTCAACAATTGCCTGATCACGATGAATTTCAGTATGTCCTCGTCTGATTTTAACGTTATATTTCTTCATCAACAATAATACTGTACCAAGAAATTCTTTGCCCGGATCAACCTGTAATAATTGTGGCCATCGCAAAGGTCCTCGATGATAAATTCGTTCGAACGCAGATGCAACTTCGGATGCTGTCTTTGTTGATAATGGTTCAGCATCTTTATATTTACTTGCAACATCAACGACAGTTAATGCGTATTTGTATGTGCGTGATTTTCGTCCACGTGTTTTAACAGTATCATATGGTAAAAACAAAATATCTGCTTGATGAACCTCATTAGGGACACTGACATCAAAATGTGAATATTGAATATTTTTAGGTGGTGGTAGATAAATTTGCCATATTGCCTGTCGTGCTAACCACGCTGCAGCAACAGAACGTAAGACTTTTGCTGCTTCAGATAATTTAGTAATCGCTGATCTACCTCTCCAATATCCTCTTGGGCTATAATAAATGGATTCCATTATAATATTTATATAATTAATTACCAGCCCCTAACATTATTTTACTTTTCATGGCAGATTTTACTAGAAAACTAACTAATTTATCTCTGACAGATTTATTTGGTATAGAATTTAATGCATGAATCAATTTTACATCTGCGAGATGCCTTTGTTGTAAATCTTTACTTTTATATGCAACGTCACGAATATGACATGCTTGATCAATCTTATTTACTGGATGCTCTCCTAGTCTTGGTTGATCTTGATCATCAAGTCGGATGTCAAGTCGGGTTCCAGGACCACAATAATTATATCCTGGTAAGTGTTTTTCCCCCGGATATTTAGCCCACGGAGTTCCTGGTAATTTTCCTAATAAAGCGGCTATATCTCCACCTGTCTTTGTACCTGACTTTGTCAGGGAATCAGACATGGAGATAAATTTATATTTTTTCGTGCCGCATTTTACACATTTACCTATTAATGCACGTCGTTTATTTTTTGTTATTATTGTTGTCAGTCCAGTGGTGGGTGTAGATAATCTACATCGAACACAATATAGACTCATGTTATGAATAATATGGATATAATTGATTTTTCGGCGACACGAAAACAGGAACCAGTGAAGCACCATTCAGCATTACCAAATTTGATAAGGATGATTATAATAGGTCCATCTGGATCAGGTAAAACACAACTATTATTAAATTTAATAATGCGGTGGTTAAAATGGAGTAAATTGTATTTAGTAGCACCATCCGTAGATGATCAACACTGTTACGAAGTACTTAAGGATTTTAACGAGAAAGTGAAATCAGTTAATAAAGACGGAGACGATGTTGTTGACTTTATTACCGATATTGATGAGGCCCCATCTGTAGATGACCTAAATGGATTTAATAATAATTTAGTGGTGTACGATGATATTATGTTGGACAGACAAACAAATCCGGCTAGAATATTTTCTCGAGGTAGACACAAGAATACAGATGTTATGATGTTATATACGTCACACAAAGATATACACAAATACCTAAAGTGATCAGAGACAACTGCAATATTTTGGTTGTGTTTAATGGAGTAGATAATTATACTTTACAGAATATTTATTATACTTGGTGTTCAGGGGATATGGATATGATGAAATTCAGAAACTTTTTTTGCTCAAGCACAAGCTGTTCCGTTTGGATTTATTACAATAAATCTACATGATCCAAGATCCAGATATCGTATAGGTCTAGATAAAATCTTTGGTTAATCTGTGATTAACTCTGCTCCTCCTCTGCTAGATAATTATTTCCCCTTTCTATAGCAGCAGGAAGGGTGAATGACCACATGTGTGTGTAAGATAACAGCAGACAAGAAGGGAAGATGATATGCGCGGTATGGCAGTCGAACCTTACACATTTGTCTTAATCATAATGCAAAATTTGCTCGAAAACCAAGTTATAGGGTCCACCGCAGCAAGGGGGGTGGGGTGGGTGGACAGACATTTGGTAATGAATATGTTTGCCTGATGATTAAGACAAATGATTTCGCGGTACGGCAGTCGAACAGACCACTTGCCTCAATTATCACTAAAATTTGTCTTAATTATAATAGTGGTCTGCTCACCCTTCCTTGTTAACGATTATTTTTTAAATCGAATAGCAGCAGGAAGGGTGAATGACAAAAATTGAGTGACCCGGTAAGTAAACTAAACGCACTATAACACAAAAAACAAAAATGTCAAAAATAGTAACAAAAATGAGCTAACTAAAATGATTTATTATCCGTTTTTTCAAACTATACGGTAATAATATTGTTAGGAGGGTTCGGTTTATCATTATTGACCTTATTTTTCAGCCCCTGTAGGAACCTTTATTTTTGTAAAATAAGGTCTCGTACAAGGTGGTCTGTTCACCCTTCCTGCTGCTATAACAGTCTCTGTGTCAAAAATCCGCCCACCTGTACCATGACCTATTTCAACATGTTGTGACATCTTGCTTTTATATGAGGCAGGTCGTCAATGATTTATACTGGTATTTCCATGACCAGTTTGACCTAACCCTCAACATGGAGTGCAGCCAAGTTAGGGACGCGTTCCAGCTTCTTAAACCACTCGGGCTTACCCTGGCATGCCCCTTGATGAAACTCAGCTTCAGCGATTTCATATTAGTTCATTCCAGTTTGTTGTTCTGCAATCAAGAATATATATTTTACTTAACAATATTGTAAAACTAATTTCCTATTTCCATTACAGACGTCATTTTTTAAAAAATACCTCCGACAGTTAACCCAACATTAAGAAATACCCATATTACATATGAACGTAATTATAGGCAGTGTTTAGATTGTCTCAGTTGATTTACACAGCTGTGGTCAAAAGTTTCATTTCTAATGTCGAGAAATTCCCACAAGTACAGAAGACATTTTTTATGTGTACTGCTGTATTCATTCTAGCACCTTTTTATTCTGTATGATGTTGATTGCGTTCAGAATATTTTGTAATGTTGTCATCGGATGACTATCTGATCTATGATCGTGCTAAATGACTGGTTCAACCAACAATCTACCTAAACAAGAGCTCCAAAAACTTCTTTTTAAGGTTTATAAATTTTTTAAAATGTCTTATCTGAAATCCTTATAATGAGAGGCTGCTTTCAGTCTTTTGTTCATTCCTTTCGTATCGTTAGTCCCAGAGTAATACAACTTTGTATTTAAATGTATCTTGGCGAATGCCACATATATCATGTAGGTCAATTATTTTTACCCTTCTGCACTTCACCCGGTTTTTCTTTTCTTGCCATTGTTAGTAGAAAGTGAGCCATAACAGTCACTTTTCCGAAGGCGGCGTCTGCATTGTCAACAGTTAAGTTTTTTGGATTACAGTTTATAATCTGCGTACATTTTCTAAACCCTTTTGTAGAGTCTGGTCATGCTTGCCATAAATGATTATGACCCTAAACATGCTCACTAGTCCCGTTTACCCTGGGTTCAACTTCAAAGACAGTTTGCTTTAAAGTTTTGGTTGGTTTTTCATTTGCTAATATTTCCTAGTCTCCTTAATGGATTCTCATAAAACCTGGCATTCATCATTGCAAAACAAAAACAGTTCATTCTGCGACATGCTTGCTCACCCCTATGATCTTGGAATGAGTCATAACGAAGCTAAGAATTAATTTGTTGACATGCTCACATACTCATTGACCTTATGGTCATGGTCACAATCATAGAAAATTTGCTTTAAAGTTTTTATTGAATGTGCTGGCGTGTCAGTAACCTCGAATGTGATAACTTGACAACAGTTTTGATGTATGACATTGATTTAATCCAAAATATCTTTAAAGGCATTCACAGCAATTAGAAAATAATTATTTAGTCCGAACGCCTATGCGCACTTTGTAATTCCAGTGAATAATTGAAATAAATAAATCCTCTCAAATAATAACTGAACACCTAAATGACTGTCTCCGCTTCAAATATTTAAGATATGAGTAAATACTTATGTTGCTCACTACCTTATATAAAAAACTAAGACACAATTTCAGAACCAGGTTGAGGGTAGTAAGTCCATTTCCAGAACTTTGCAACTTTTAAACAAGGTCAGGTCCTTTTTTCAGCGAACCAATCATAAATCAGGTGACCTGGCTCAAATTCCATCATATTCGCCAAAAACATCTCTTCTGCACCTTCCTAGATCTAAAATCAGGAGTGAAAATGCAACACATGACATAAATATACATAACAATCTACATTCAATGTCAGAACTATTTTAAGAGCAATTCCTGTCCATCCATTATCTTGTAGAAAATATTCCAATTCGTTCAGAAACAGCGAAAATAGTATCGGCAAGAGATTTTCGCCTTGAGCAATCAAACACACTTTGGTGAGAGAGAGAGAGAGAGAGAGAGAGAGAGAGAGAGAGAGAGAGAGAGAGAGAGAGAGAGAGAGAGAGAGAGAGAGCTTTGTCCAGCAAACATCAGACAATCAGCCACGCTGAATCAAAATTTTTGTTAAAACCAATAAAATAGCAAAATATAGTTTTACTTTCTGCAATTTTGATGATATATAAAATTAAAAAACTGATCCATTTTTAAGTACACAGCGGTAAACAGTGCACTAAAACAGCTTATATATTTTGTGTTTGGTGGGATGTCGCTTGTAATAATTCCGGGTTTAAACCTGTCTTCAGTATTAAACTAAAAAGGAGATCTAATTTAGCATTAGTAAATCTCATCTGTTTGTTTAAAATTCATTTCGTATACATTAGAAGTGTTTTAGTGCTTTAAAACATGTAATTATTTCCTCCTCTGTTGTCGGTGAGTTCAGTATGTTATTATTATCTTCCTAGAACATGCACATTTTTGTCTTTCGTCACGGAAATAAGAACATGTCAGAAGTTAGTGATATTCATCCCTTACTTCTTGAGGCTGACAGAGTGTGCAATATCTTTCGTTATAGCATCTTCGCTAGATTATGTTACTATATCTTAGCCCTATCTACACCTTGGCGAATCGATCTGATATTTCTGTTTCGGGTCTGTGAATTTCATTGGATGCTGCGGCAAGCCACCGCAGCCAATCAAAATCAAGTTATTCAAATTCGATCATTGTTCCTACATGATCGAGACAAGGGGAGAACACAGGAAGAATGGACACATAAATAAACAGTTTTCCACTGCCGATCTGTGTTTGTGCAAATACATATTTTCACTCAAATACACCTGTAATGGTTCTCTCTAGTACATAGTCATACTTTGATGTTAAACTTACAAAGTATCCCTTTGAAGTCAAATGCCTACACCATTTTCGGTCGATGTACAATGCACCGCTGTTACACGCTATTGGTTAGTGGTCATTACATACAAAGGGAGGCAACTCATGAAACCCAATTAATTCGCTAGGAAAAAGCATGAAATATCTGATCGATCCGCCAAGGTGTATTACGGTTAACTATCGGAACCTTGGCTAGCGAAGATGTCGTTATAGGGAACATTAGCCCATTTACCAGTTTCAACGGGAACCTATGATTTGCAGTTCTAAACTTAATTATGGTTATATATATATATATATATATATATATATATATATATATATATATAGTATATATATATATATATATATAGTTATATATATATATATATATATATATATATATATATATATATATATATATATGGGTAAGGAGAAAGACATCTTTTCTAAATCCTAACTAGTTTTAAATAACCTGCAATTAAGATAGATGACGTATTGATGCTAGCTATCCAAGCTTGTATGTATTGATCTTTTAATATTTGTTATACTCTATTTAACTGACACAAAATGTGATTTATCCATACGTAGTTTAACCGAATATCATTTAATATCGACTTTACTTTAAAGTAACCATTTATTGTCATAGGAATTGTCACCAAAGTCTTTGTATAAGAGAGAATACATACGATAAGATATTTTTTCTTCAAACAACTAACCAATTTAGTCCAATAGTTTATCATGTGAATGTTAAGGTTGATAATTAAGAGGAAACGCCGTATATCGTTTATTGAGGGGTATGTTTTTTTGACATTCGATATACTTCTGAGGAAAGACATATGCGTTTTTTTTTTTTTCGACTCATTCAGATCTCACAAATCCCCAAATTTCACAAGTATATGTTAAAACTGGTAAATGGTTGATCAAACAGTTTCAGTTGACAGTCAGCATAAAAATCTAAACTGTTTATATGCTTTTTAAGAAAATGCATACCTTTATTAGCTATGGACACTAGATTGTTCAGGCTTTTGGAGTCTTTCCTGTCTTGCAAAATATATGACCTAAGAATTTATATTCATGTAGAACATCAATGTCAGCATTGCTTATTTTACATTTGTATGTATGTTATTTTTTTAAAACTAAATACGACAATTTTTGCTTTCCCTATATTTATTGTAAGTTTCCGGACATCACAATGTCTATCAAACATATCAAGTGTATATCGCATATTAGCAGGATTATACGCGACAAGTATAGTGTCATTACCGTATGAAAGCACATAACATTTAACATTTTTACAAAAGTCAGTATGCTCGGAAGGTACAGTGCATTGTGTACACCCTTTTACTAGTAAAAACGATTCTAGGTCACTTACAAATAAGGACAACAATAATGGAGATAAATTACCCTTTGTCTTATACGTTTTTCACATGAGAAAAAACAATAGAAAATTAAATATTTACACAGATTCATGATGTAATATGATTATAAATATTTTCTATATTAATAAAACATTTTCATCTGATGCCTACCAAGTACATTTGGTATCCATAATCTAACTCTCCGTACATTATAAAAGGCACCTTTACAATCAACAAACGTGCAGAAAAGTATATTTTTGCATTGCCTGATAAATCCAGTAAGGCTATTAAAAAAGAACAAAAATATTGTCTATTGTGGAATAGCCATTGTTGAATCCAACTTTGGTCTCAAATAATAATTTATTATCATCAGGTTAGTATTGCGGTCAACATTTTACCAAAGAAGCATAGTAATAGGTCTATAGTTTGACATATAGGTTTTGTCACCTTTATTTTTATAGATTGTCACAATAACACCTTTAGTCCAACCGTCTGGTACATAGCCAGTATTCAGAATGCAACATGTCAGAAATTTAGCTTCTTATATATTCATTTAATATATTATCAACTGAACCTGCTTTATTAATTTTTAAATTGTTAACGACTTTTAATATTTCTTCGGCTGTAATTGGGTCATTTCAAAAAGAGTTATCGACAACATCCGCCACTTGCACCGTTAGGGGATTACTCGATCATCACTATCTGCGTATACTGAGTGTGTATTGTAATAAATTTGTAATGGTTGTAGCACCCCGTTTAAGGAATTCTTAGATTTGTGAGATTACTTGTTTGATTATTGGAATTCGGTGCAATGGAAATATTCCTTAGCCCGAAATATTTAGCCAATTATTAGGAGCAAACGTCACGGAGAGAAAGTGTTAGTGAATTTCCATGATGCCATGATCAGTTAGTAGTGAATTCAGATCCAAACCGCATGAGTGACCCTGAGAAGCATAGTCCGTATTAAAAATCAAGTGGTGTACATTGGTGGTGTGACTGCAGTGGCAGTATTTATGGTAGGAAACCGGTAAATTACACAGTGGAATAAACAAGAAGGGACTCGGCAGATACCGTTTATGTCGCCATGGTGGCAAATGTGATGTAGTTGTATTAGCGTAATGCGCCTTGGAACCATGGATTGACTGGCCTAAGGTGGCGTAGTTAAAATAGTTCCCTGGGTTAGGGGATAGTTGTAGAGTTTCTACGGCGTGAAATGCTGACAGTACAGAAAGTTGATGAAGGGAAACTATGCAGACGTGCGGTTGATAGATATTTGGCAAGTTGGGAAATCTGTGGTTTTACATTGATTAGAGTAAAATTTATGTATAGAATGGACACGTCTGGCTTTCTAATTTACAACTGACGTTGTATAGAAGTCTTTGGAAATTTGGGGTAAACTTATGACTTCTAGCGGGAATCGCGCCAGGGTTTGACACCGCTCGGTCAAGCAAAGACCCCTGGCTTGTAACAATATCTTTAAAATACTTAAACAAAAAATTCCTTAATATTCTGGGACAAGCAATTTTCTTCATTGTAAGCATATTGTGACCAACATTTTAACAAAATATGACTGACTTTTATATCAATATTTTTTTCTTGAGTAATATGACCTTTTTCTATCGTGTGAAAATAAATTTTGTTAAATATAATCATTATGCCAATTCAGAAATATCATATTGGGACAGTTAACTAGTTTTTTGAATGTTACACCTACGTCTAATAATGTAATGTCGATTCTACTATCAGTTAATAAGTATTACAATATAAAGTTTCTGCTGTGCTTATTTGAAGTCATATAGCCAGATACGTGGCGTAGTGATCAAAGTGGGCACATAACCCTTGAGACCTTTGTCAGTATTTCATTTATTCCAGTAATGTGATTATGTAAGAAAGCTTGCCAGTAGCTTCTCGTGGGTCGGTGGTTCTTTCCGGGGTTTTCCAGGGTTTTTCCTCCACCAGTTATACTGGCCGCCATGTATAGCCTATCTTGTGCTGAAAAAATGGCGTTAAACCCTACAACAACAACAACAACAACAACAACATTTATTCCCGATAGTTAAATCTTCTTTAGTTCGTTGTATACTGGCAATTCGCATTTATTTGCTTGCTGATTTCTCCATCTAGATCTCTGTCTTCTGTCAGTCATGTTTGCTATCAATCTGTGTTTATCCATTTCTCTGGTTATTTTTTTTTTTTTATAAATCTAAGGAAGAGAATATAAGTAAAGCACAGTGTTATAACAAAACGTGATGCACAAGTAATCATACTATTTTGAAGAATGGTATTGTTTTTAGCAGCAGAGAGGGTGAACAGACTCTAATTGGTTGTCCGTTATTTTCTCAAAATAAAGGTTCCTACAAAAATGAAATACAAGGTCAATAACGCCAAACCAAAACCTCTAACCGACCGAGAGTCTCTCTAAACTATGTTAGCTCATTTTGTTACTTTATCGCTGACGTTTTATTTTCAAATTTGTATGCGTGTTCGTTTACTCGTCGGACACTCACTGTTAGTCGTTCACCCTCTCTGCTGCTGTAGTGTCAACCAAACATTTTATCGAGACCTATACGATACCTCGACCGAGGATCATGTAAATCTATCGTGATAAATCCGTGTGGGTTAGCTTGCGCTCGCGTAAAGAAGTTTTTAAACTTGATCATGTCCATATCCCCTGAACACCAAGTCTGATGAATATTTCGCAGAATATATGTATCAACTCCATCAAACACAACTAAAATATTGCAGTTATCTCTGATCACTTTAGGTATTTGTGTATATCGCTGAGTAACATAAATCACGTCTGTACTTTTGTGTCTGCCTCTGGAAAATATCCGAGCTGAATTTGATTGTTTGTCCAGCATTATATCATCGTATACTACGAGATTATTAATAAATCCATCTAGGTCATCCACAGATGGGGCTTCATCAGTATCGGTGATAAAATTAATAATATCATTGCCGTCTTCATCCAAAAACTTTGCATTTTCATTAAAATCTTTAAATACTTCATAACATCGTTGGTCATCTCCACTTGGTGCCACTAAATATAACTGATTCCACTTGCGCCATCTCATTATCAGATTAAGCAACAATTTCGTCTTACGAGACCCAGATGGGCCTATTATTATACACCTGATACAATTTGGTAGCGCTGGACGATGCTTGACTGGCTCTTGTTTTCGTGTCGCCGAGAAATCAGTGATATCCATGTTGTACAAATATATAATAAATAATATTGTTACGTATCGGCTCGTTTAAAGTAACATAAAGAAAAGAGTGACTACAACAAGCTTTGTAAGTTTTAACAAAAATAATTTATTTCCCTAGAAAACACGGTGAAAAGGTAAACATATGAAACAAGACTTACGATTTACGAAGAAGATCCAAAAATATGTCCTAAAATTGTGAAAAACACATAAGTCCTGTGAATAAACAGTTCTAAATTGAAGTCTGAATCTCAATTCCGTTACAAGATGGCGGATGATGACGTCAGACGAAGGTTTTATACAAGTGTCCAGAATTTTCACTGTGAATCACAATTTGTACTGTCCTGTTCCAATTTAGATTTAATTTCAGCAAATGTCTTTGTCCAAAGCCAGTTGTGTAGTTCTCCAGGGAAAATAATTATTATTTAAAAGGTAGACGAAGTACAGCTATCATCAATAACAAAACACATGTTGTTCTACAAACGTACGAACGAACAACTCTTTCCAGCACAAAAGAATACCTTTTTCTTAAGGTATTTAGAAACTCTATAAGATGTTACGATGTGACTCTCTAAGATGTTAAAATATGACTCTAGACTATTTCGCAGGTATCTGAGTATTTAAAGCAAACTAATACGTCATTTCATGTACACGCACGAAGAAATCATGGCGATTTGGAAATCTCGCCACCGCAGTATAGAATGTCAACAAGTATTATTAGAAATGACCGTGGTCACAACCAATCATTTACATAGCTATTTCCAACTGTTTACTTGAATCGACAAAAACCGTCATGCAAAACTCGTGCTTACGCGAGTCACATTTACGTTCTAAATAAACACGATGTTTCTAACAAAATATCAGACCCTGCGAACATAATCATCATCATAATAATAATTATATTTAATGATATAAAAATGAAATTAAAATGAAATAGAAAGAATCAGAAAGAATTCAAATTTTAACACACATGTAATTTAACTACAGGGTAGTAACAATATGAGTTTATGTTGTGTTCGATGCAGAGCACCCACCCCCACCAGTGGATTAACAACAATAATAACAAAATATAGCAAGCGCGCACTTATATGCAAGTGTGTAAAATGTGGTACAAGCAAATACAAATTTATTTGGCCTCGTATAAAGACAGGTGGTGATATCACTACTTCACTGGGAAAATTACCAGGGACTCCATGGGCTAAATACCCAGGAGAAAAACAACTGCCCAGCTATAATTACTGTGGTCCTGGAACTCGACTTAATATTCGACTTGACGAACAAGATCAACCAAGACCTGGAGAGTATCCAATAAATGCGATTGATCAAGCGTGTCACGTTCATGATGTTGCGTATAAAAATAAAAATTTACAACAGATTCACATCGCTGACGTGAAGTTGATTCACTCGTTAAATTCCATAACAAAATAAATCTCTCAGAGAAAAACTTGCTAGCTTCCTAGTAAAATCTGCGATGAAAGGTAAACTAGTGCTAGGGGCTGGTAATTAATCAACTGATTATTATCATAATAATGGAATCGGTTTATTATAGCCCAAGAAGATATTGGAGGGGTAAAGCAGCGACTGGTAAACTTGCTGATGCAGCAAATGTCTCACGTTCTGTTGCTGCAAATTGGTTAGCAAGACAATATGGCAAATTTATCTACCACCACCTAAAAAAATTCAGTACGCACATTTTGGTGTCAGCACTCCCAATGAAGTTCATCAATCAGACATTTTGTTTTTACCACACGATACCATTAAAACTGGTAAACGTCAATCAAGCACATACAAATACGCGTTGACTGTCGTTGACGTTGCAAGTAGATATAAAGAAACAGAACCACTATCAACTAAAATAGCAGCTGAAGTTGCATCTGCTTTTGAACGAATTGATCAACGTGGTGGTCTACGATGGCCATAGTTGCTACAGGTTGATCCTGGCAAAGAATTTCTTGGTGCAGTATCGTATTTGATGAAAAAACATAACGTCAAAATCAGACGAGGACACACCGCAATTCGTCTCGATCAGGCAATCGTTGAACAATTTAATCGAACACTCGCTGAGCGGTTATTTGGGTGTCAGTATGCGAAGGAAATAGTTCAGAAAGACAAGAGATATCGTGAATGGGTTGCAAGATTACCAAGTGTGATAGCTGCGTTAAATAATGAAATTATTCGTGCAATTTCTATGAAGCCTGCCAATGCGATCACAAGGAAACATATACCAATACAATGACATGACTCTTCCTCTCAACCAGTATTGGATAATGTGACTGTAAGATATTTATATGAACCTGGTGAACTTGAAGGGGGAAAAAAGGAGTAACTGATCCTATTTGGAGTGTGACCACACATAAAATTTCCAGCGTGGTAAGATCCACGAGTAGACCTGCAATCTACAGACTAGATTCGACTGCTCCTCAACGTGGATTTGTACGCGAACAATTACAAGTAATTCCTGAAGACACACAATTACCACCGCGTTCACTTTTGTAAACTGGCTCCTCGACGTCGATTACACTCAAGACAGGTCAACATCACATTTTCGCGTGCTTGACCAAGACTACTATTAATTCTATCCATGGTAAACTGTCTTGGATTATTAGTCGAATACTACCACAACATATTACAGTTACAGCTCGCACAATGATTATTCTGTCGTTGTTTTAGTGTCATAATAAATTTAGCATCGAGATCAAAGTTGCAATTTTTTTTGGTCAGATTGCTTGTAACCAGATAATTTTTTCTTGATCACTTCATCATCGCCATTACTAACAGTTTGATTATTGTCTATGATAACCCTCCGCAGCTGAGATATTCTTCTAACTCGAGACACTGCGAGATAAACTAAATCTGACCACTCGATTCTATCATCGACAATCCAGATATTTGTATCAGAAATAGTTAATCCCTGTGACGAGTGAATCGTTATAGCGTATCCTAGCGTCTATGGCTATTTATCCCTGACTCCGCCAAGCGTTAGCGCGCTCTCAACAGCACTGACAGGAACTAAAACAATATCATTTAACACAAGATTTTGTTTATCACCGCAACCTGGAATTTCAACATCGATATTCTGTCGTCGAGTATCTGCTGGGCGATAACAAAGCGGCACAGGTAAATCAGAAAATAATTCCTTGTGTAACAGAAATAATTTTCTTTGAAGTGTATCACGAACTATTTTCTACTTGCAACTATCAAATCAGCAGGCCTCCACAAATTCCAAAAATCATTCATAGGAGTTTCTGGAATTACTTCACTCATTATCTCACACTGTATTTTATCCGGCTGTAGTCTGATTAACATTTTAAACTCTTTCAGCGCTTCATCAATAGCTCTATGATCATCAGTTATTTTCTCATAATAATCTATGAATGTTTTTAACCACTCGTGCGGGGAAACTCCAGTAAAAGGTGGTGGTTGACTATGATCGCCGCACATTATAATGGCAGTATTTTTTGTCAATAACAAGTCAAGGAACATTTTTAATACTTCCAACGATACAGTACAAATTTCATCCCAGATAATAATCTTAGGGATACATTTCTCACCCATTCGTTCTGGAGTCCATGCGTCGCCGCACCATCTGAAGAAACTATGATAAGTTTGAGATTTTACCCCTCGGTCGTTCAGTTCTCTGGCGAGTCTGTTTGTGGGTGTTAAAACAATCATATCTGAACTTCTAAATAATTCAAACGTGCGCGTTGTTTTACCACTTCCACCACACCCATTAAGGTAAACGGTTTTATATCTGGCCACAGGATTATATACAGATGGCAACAGCGTATTTTTTAATACTTGATTGTTATTCTTGTAATATGTCACCTTAATTTCAACGTCGGCAGATTCAGAATAACTAAATATATTTTCTTGTTTTATTCTCCATGATCCCCATTCACCGGTGCCAAGTAATTTATCTAGCAAATTCGAATATTTTTTACTTATATAAAATGAATCTGTGGCAACTCTAACCGCGGTATTAGGAAATCTGTTTATCATTGATAATAAATTTATCGAAACGTACGCGAGCATCGAAGATCTCAAATGAGTAAACTGCGGTGATTCACCATAAGTATAACTCACAATTGTACCTAATTTAGTTCCATCCGACAACCAAGCATTACTTCGACTTATAAATGTATTTTTCTCCGTTGTATCAGCGATTATAAAATCGAGTTCGGCATCGTCTATAATTAATCTTTTACACGCTCGTTTATGATCGCATGAACCACCCTGAGTAAACTTACCGATTATTTTTCTGCCGAGATCTTTTGCAACTTTATTTTCATGATCAATTTCATCCGGATTATTACTTACAATATTAGATGGTTCTGGTAATCAGATTTGTTTTTGTGAGTGATACGATATTATCGCTTCACTTACAATCAACGATGTTAAAATTTTATTATCAAGCATATATAGTACTATTGGAGTCCAATATTTTTCTGAAAAATGTCTTCCAAATCATGCATAAACAATCTGATTGAGATTTTCCGTAAACGAAAACGACTCTATACAGGCAAATCTATTCAGATACAAATCTGGCAGGGGTCCGTTTATCGTAACTCTGGTCTTCTCGTGTGTTGGATGTCCAAATCTCTTAAAGTATTCAGAACACTCTCCGTATCCAAGAAAATTTCCAGGATAACATGCAACTATATCAACTGAGATAACGTCCTTGTAATCGTATTGGATATTCCACAATCCGCCGTGTCCGTATTCGACGCAGCTACGTTGGACATCAAGAAGAAATTCCAATCGTGTCGGTGACCATGAATTTTTCTCCTGAGCAAAGTGAGCAGCAACTGATGGAACGGTAAAACAACTATTCAGCAATTGTTCAGCATTATTAGCACACTTCAGAGCAAGATTTTTCATTTCTTCTTGGAGTGATTCTGTATGGTAAATTTCTTTGTTAGGTTCGTACAAACTGATTGTAATCCACAAATTCTGAACTCTGAAATAACCACAAGGTCACAGGGTCACTTTTACTGATCTCGCTGACAAAATCAAATATGCAATCATTATAAAATTTAACTGTTCTGTCTCGTGGAAATATATATATATATACCGCGGAGACGTCCATGCGTCTGAGTTATGATCAACAATTTCTATCTGAGCTCCCCTTGGTTCATATTTCCACTTATACAAAATATCTCCGGTTAGCGTCTTCACCGTAATTAGAAATTTTAATATTTTTCCCAGCTCTGCAACGTCGCTGATAGATGCTCCGGTATCTATAACTGTTTCTGCCCACGTATTTATTTTTTACGTCGCAAATCTGTTAAACCGTTTCCACGTATCGCGTTTGTGAAGTGTTCTGTAACTCGCTCAGCTACACAATTTATTTTTGATCTTTTCATTGGTTTGAGATCATCGACGCTAGGTTTATTATATATCGGATACAACGCATAAACAAATGCAGTCACAGGATATACTCGTTCATAATATGGTTTGTCAATACCAGTCAACGTTCCTGGTTTGGAATTTTTATTTAACGTGACAATATTTCCGATGTGTCCTGACAATGTCAGGCGGACAGGGTCACGTTCGTCACAGATAATCCAAGTGTCGTCGTCTGTCTCTACAATAAATTTTAATAGAATAATATATCGCTGATCGTCGAGATAGTTAATAGTTCTTCATTGTAGCATCGACGACACTTTTGATTCTGAATGTTGACCCGTATGAGCCGCGCCATCTTCGCAAAATTCCTTGGCTTTACTGATACGATCAGTTAGATCACTATTCACCAAAACTAGATCTTGCATCGAAGAACTAAATTTAGGGTTTGACAATTTGTCAAGATCGAATCTGGCTTTAGAAGGTTTAATTGCGGATAATCTCTCAAACTCCTCCATATTATAATTAAGACAAATATATATTTAAATTAAAGTATAATTATATTTATAATGATTCAAGCAAGCAATAAATACATGTGGCTGATGATCGGTTATTCAACTCCTTGTAACAAAACATGCATAAATGAATTCTGTAGATATCATATGCAAAGCGTTCGGCACGATAGGCTAGGATCAAAACTGTGTTTACGGTGTGGTGTTGGGTTCAGAGGAAAAACTCAGTTGTGTGTGCAATGCGGTGGTACAAAATACAGACAGCTAAAACGGTATTATGATTTTAAAAAATAACGCCGATGGAGTCGAATCTTCATAAAAACCGCCGAAAATTATCTCGCCAGATTTTCAAAATAATAATTTAGACAAATGGTATTATTATACAAATGGAGCAAAATGAATTTGTGAAGCATTCCATCATCAAGAATTATGGAGCATCTCGTGATGGTGTAATCAGGAACTGTCGATTAAAAAAAAAAACGTCGTTGTTGTCAATAATACTGATTATCTCATGTTTAGTGCTGGGGGAAAAATGTTTATCTCATAGATTTATCTACGAGTGTTATTATGGAATAATCAAAGATGGACCTGTGATGCGAGCTATTACACAAAGTCAGAATTTACTTGGAAATATAGTAAATTTCCAAACGTTGTTAAATTTATGAATGTAGAGACAGGCAAAGAAATAATATTTCTATCGATATATGCAGCTGCTAAATATTTTGATATTGTCCCACCTTCAGTAAAATATGTCGCGGATCATATAAGAAAATAGGCATTTTGAAATAAATTCGAATAAAAATCAAGTTTAAATATCACACATGAAGAGAGATATAACTAAGTCAAGCAAAGCTCTCTCTGATAGATTAATTAAGCAGTTGTCCCGCTTGATTACATAACCGCGATTCTTTTTTTATGCGTCTTATTCAGTAACTGTCTGTAAGCAATTAGCTGTCAGTGGATTAGTATAATTTATAACAGAAAAGGATATTTACACCTTTTCACTCTGATAAATTCAGATTGTTGACAAGTTTGATATATACATGCAATCCAGGCAGGTTATTTTTATATCTTCAGTGTAGCCGTGCAAATTACAGGTAGGTTATTTTTATATCTTCAATGTAGCCGTGCAAATTACAGGTAGGTTATTTTTAGATCTTCAATGTATATGTAGGTACACTCAGCAGCCGCTTGGTAGGTCATGCAACATCTGTTTACAGAACTCCCAACGACATCCGGCAGATTTATTTTAGAAAATAAAATAAATTGCAGCTTATTTACTCAGCATAGGTAACTTCTGAAACGTGTGTGAGATTTATTTTAGATTCACACTGCAGTTTATTTATTCAGCATGGCAACTTCATAATAATTTCTGAAACGTATATTTGTAAGGAGAGTCCGTGGCGCAGTATCAGAGCGTCGAATTCTCGTACTCGAGGTCTTGAGTTCCTTTCCCGTGACTGATATATTGTCGATGGAGGGCGATTATTGCCAAATTTTTCTTAATAGTTGGGCTCCGCCCAGTTTCCTCGAAATTCAACAGAGAAAAATACACTCCCACCATGTCCCCACGTGGTGGGTGCACTTTTGCACTCCCCGGGGTTGATTATGGCGTGTGTGTCTCTGTGTGTGTGTGTGTGTGTGTGTGTGTGTGTGTGTGTGTGTGTGTGTGCAGAAATCTGTTGAACGTAGAGAAGGCCTCGTTTATGTGTATGTGCTGTCCATACAGCTAAGATTATAGTTAAATTTATGTGTATATGATGTCCATAGGGCTAAGATTATATTTAAATTTATATGTGTGTGCCGTCCAATAGAATTAAGATTGTATATACTGTAAATACACTACTTGTGTATGTTCTGTCCTTATAATGCTGCAAATTCGCTACTTGTATGTTGTGCAGTCCATAGAAAATACGGATCACCCTCTCAACTTGCTAGAATATCGTTTGGTAATCTAGGGGTTCATATGGGGGTTGTGTCTGTACAAATGTAAATATTTCGTCTCCCTCTGAACTCCTAGAATGTCGTTTGGCAATCTATGAGTTCACATGGGGGTTGTGCCGTACTTGTGTATAATGCTGTAAATATACTACTATAGTTAAATTTATATGTGTTGTACCGTCCAAAAATAAACAGTAGGGTGATGTGAGCTCTTAACCTTGTGACCTCACTGAACTGAAACCCACCCACACAAGGACATTCAGAAAGAATGTCGCCAGAACAAAAAAGCCTCATGGGGTGCCTGTGGGCCATAAGAAAGGGCTTTACACAAAAGAAACTAGGGTGTCTCATAACCGCCATAAGAAAGGCATCAATGGAAGGACCCAAAAAGAAAAGGACCTCATGGTAAAGACTTTTACTGACATGAAGGGACCCCGTGGAAGGGTGACCGATCACCACTACTACTATTTATTTTTATTCTGATTCAGATTTTTTTTATATTCAGAAATATTTTTACTCTGATTCAGATATTTATTTTCATTATTAATATTTTTTTATTACTCTGATTCAGAAAATATTTTTATTCTGATTTAAATAAATATTTATTATATAATGAATTACGAAAATATTAATGCTATTATTTCTGCGATTGAAAAATTACAACATGACGGTATAAAATTGTCTGATGAAATTAATCCTAAGAAAATTATTTGTGATTTTGAATCATTACAGCAACGAAGATTCGAAAATAGGTATAAATTACCAACCGATTACAAGTTCATAAAGTTGATTCAACAATCAATGATGCAATCCCTGGAAACAGTTACAGATACGCGGGTTAAAAAAAAAAAATTGTTCCACTCGCACACGCAATCGAAAAAATTATATCAAAATTGTGTCAAGAATATGAAACAAAAAAGATTGTGAATGCTCGTATAAGACAGCTGAGAGAGATTATGTCTGCTCGTGAAATCGGTGATGATTGTGAAAGTGAAAACAGTGACTGTAGTGACAGCGAAACTAACGCTGTCACCGTGACCGTGGTACCAGCTAAACAAGAAGGATAATTCATTTCTGACTACAGTAAAAAAAATATTCAGATTCGGAATATTTATTTTTTTTTTAGTCAAAATCAGATTTATTCAGAATCAGATTGTAATATTTTATTCTGATAATAATATTTATTTTTAGTCTGAATCAGATTATAATATTTTATTCTGATAATATTTATTTAGAATCAGATAATAATAATTTATCTGATAGATTTTTTTCCTGGTTTAGATCTTACGAGCTCACAACAGATTTATATTTAATGATTCATTCCTCAAATCCAACAAGTGTTCGGTCTGGTCGGTAAGTTTGAAATGTATCCTTGATAATAGCGGATTATGACATCGCAGATAAACAGGATTAATTGGTTCTGATACAATCAAAGATCCTGGTGGGACTTGCGGTGTAAATGTATATAAAATGTATCCTTGCTGGGCCTGATTTGATTTTTCAAGGTCTACTTGATAGCTGCCATCAATGACGTAACAAAAAAGGTTGACCGCGATCGTCGATGTAATATTTACAATGCCTGGTGAAACATGGCGGCCGCCCCCGTACGGATCATTATTATGCCTGAGTATACCTGGCGGTGAGGTAACTTTCCTCCATGCCTCCATAACTTTTGGAAAATTATTATCGATGATGTCACCAACTGCCTGTCTTGTCTCGATCTGAAAATCAGTTAAAACTAAGTATTCATCGTCTAAATTAATTGCTATTCCGTAATGTTTCAAATATAGATCTCGTAATTCAGCATCAGCTTTTGTATTTTTAAGAATAATTTTGTTAACATATATTAGGTCTGAATTGACCAGTCTTAGATGCTGAATATTCTCAATAATTTGTTGTTTTATATCATCGCTGTAATGTTGTGTTATATTGGAAAACAGATTTTTTATGTTGGTGTGTGTTCGACTGTATTCAGACCCGATATCGTCGGCGTATGATTTAATAAACGCTGTGTTGACAATTTTTTCTGTATCCTCAAGTTTAAACAAATAAATTCTTAAGTCAGAAATCTTTTCATTTTCGCTGATGAAATAAGCTCTATCAAGCTGATACCATAAGCGACCTCGTCGATATTCTGGAAGTTTTATAAATATTCGTTTTGTTGTAAGGAATTCGTTTTTGGTCAGTTCCGGTGGTCCTACATAAACCGGCGAAGTTTCTGGCCACCCCAGTACAGTTCTGATCGATGACTGATATATATCGACGGCGAAGTCGGTAGAATTTCTTTCAATCGTGGCTGATAATGTTGGTTCGTGAACTGTGATAGCTATCTTGGATTCTTTTCCTGTGATAGATTTGATTCTGCGCTGGAATTCATCGTTGATCTGTTCGATTTGGTAACTGCCAGTGGGAATACTCACGACTTACCAATCTGGAGTTCCATCTGGTTTATTTTTATTTGCATATACCAACGATTTGTTTGCGGGTAATCCCCCGAATGATTTCGACCTGATATTTGGCAAACTATAATAAACTCGTAATTGTGCTAGCGCTATTTCTTTCGCTGTAATTGCAGTTGGAAAAACCACGCTGAACTCAGGATTGGTTGTTAACTTGCCGATATCATTGTGGTTTTGGCGGTGCTGTGTTAGTGACGATCTGTTGTAGTAGTTCCGACATTATTATTTTAAATCAGGATTTTAAATCAAGAT
Source organism: Megalonaias nervosa (assembly GCA_016617855.1). Taxonomy (NCBI): domain Eukaryota; kingdom Metazoa; phylum Mollusca; class Bivalvia; order Unionida; family Unionidae; genus Megalonaias; species Megalonaias nervosa. The sequence continues at coordinate 12,585 of JAECUM010016004.1, read as the reverse complement.
TTTTTTCTGGTTCTCCATCTACTAATGCCTCGTTGTAAATCTTAATTATTTGTGTGAACTCGTTATCTGATATTATTCCATCACTGAGATACGACGAAATCAACGATGATAGTTTAGAGCATGCTAACTTCTCCGCGTGCAGTTTTATTGTGTATTCGTGTAATTTTGAGTTTGTGCACGTCAATATATTTATTTGCGATGATATTAAGAATACCAGCAATTGTTCCTGCAGCTGAAACACAAATTGTCACAACTGCAGGCGACGTTATTGTTGCTGCTGACAGCAATACACCAGTTCCAGCGATGATAGTGGACACTGAATACACAACTACGTCAACGACAACTACACGTCTGCGATATTTTTCAGTTTAGTTTGCCACTCACATACTCGATTGTATCTGTGTTGGTTAGCGTCGATCATTATATTTTTATCGAGTAATTAATTGAGGTGTTTCAGCGACAAATTCCAGACACCACCAGTAAGACGCTGCGGTTCATTTTTTATCAGATGGTTCCAGTATAAATATTTCTTCGGCGTTTTTATTTAACACAATATACACAGTTCCAGAAAAATCATCGGTTGAATGACGCCATGGATACGTGGTAAATATCCTAAATTTTGCAGAGCTGAACACGGACAGCCTGCACACACCAGTGACTTCCGCGGTGTGTTTAATAGTGTTATTTGCTGTGACCATGTTGCTGATCCTGATGATACTGTGTATACTTGTTGGATGATCTGCTTGTGAGGAATTTTAATCAGATTAGTTTTTTAACGATATCAGGAATTCCACTGACAATATCGTTGAGTCTTGTGCTAATTTCAGAGAGTTTTACGTCAACAAGTGCTGGACGTTCAAAAAAAATCATTAATAGCTCTGTTTATGTTTCTACGAAAATTCAGAAAAATTTGTACGTGATTAGAAAATTCAGTTCTAAATGCAATCATTCCATCGTTGATTGTCGTTAACGATGTCGTCATCGGGACGTTGCTATCGTCGACGTATTTTTTTGTTGCAGCTTCGAAATCAGATTCTGGTGTTCTGAGATTATCAATTCCATTGTTGTTCATGTCGAGAAATGCACGCATCATGCCACCGTTAACTGATATGAACTTGGATTCTTGATCATCGACGTATTTTTTTGTTGCAGCGTCAGTGTCCGCGGACGGATTTCCAAGACCGGTAATTTTGTTTCGATTCATGACAATGTGACCAGTGAATGCATAATTGTTGATTAAATTTCCGGAGTCTTGTATTCTACCGTTTTCATCAAATATAACAATATTGTCTTTGAGCGCGTTTGTTATTCGTACAAGGATGTCTGTTAACTGGATATTACTTGACTTTCATCGTCCTTGTTTATCCTGAAAAATAACGACTTCATTACTATCTACGCTTGCAAGATTTAAAAGATCATCAATTTCATTCCTGAGATGACCAAGAGTGGCATACTTAGATAAATCACCTGTTTGTTGGGTTTTAGTCTTAGCTGATCTTCCGTAAATATCTACCATTATGCTTTAATGATTGTTTAAAACGTCGAAGACGATGTATACTCGTGCACGACTTTATGAGGCGGCGCTCACGATTTTGAAATCGTGTTGAGCACCGCGAGAACTTCACGGCCACATATTGGTGGGTCGGTTACTTTTTATGTTGGTAACGTTGAATACGAGATTGGAATACTTTGGATGTTGCTCACATATTTTAAAAATTCTCTTGGTGGTGCCAACCCGTACGAGTCAAAATAAACAATTCCACGTGGATCAATCGCGTATGCAACCCAATGAGTACCAGGGCGTGAACTTTCATCGAGATTAATGATACCAGTTTCAATCGTGGCTGTATTTGATGGTAACTGATCACGCATATAAACGCCTCTGAAGTTCTTGATGTTTAGTTGCTTAGCGGCATCGAGTAAATCAAAATTGGACATAGGAAGAATCAAGGAAGTGTTCCTGGCAGTCTTAGACCCTTTCCTTTTTTTAGAAGTTTTTATTCCTTGTCCTGTTGCTTTCTTTAATACCATTCCAGCAGCAGTTCCAACAGCGCCGAACGTAGCAGCTTTTGCAACAGCTAGGGCTGCGGCGACTATCAACGCTGGTATAGCTGCGAGAAGTGGAAATATACCACCCGTCTTAGCGATGTCTTTAATGGCACCCGCAAAAAGATTAAGTCGTATGCCGGTCTTTGATTGTTTGGCTTTATTGAAGTTCCTAAGTTGACGTTCTGTCAGTGATAGTTTAGTTGAACCACCTGTGATTTGTTCTTTTTTTAGTGATATTTTTACTCCTCAGTTTTCTTTTGATACTGATTGTAGTTTTTTAATCTGACCAGGAGTCAGACTGACATTGACATGATGATATGACATTATAATTATCATGAACGATTTAATTACTGATCGCTCGCGATCCAATTACATGTTTTCTACTGGGGCATCAATGACTCTCATTCGTCCACCAACACCTTCAAGTAGCATTGTTTTGTCTGAGAGTATAACGGCGATTGCTCTATAACCACCAGCGGGTAGTCGAGCTACACGAGCTCGAAAGTGTATATCAACGACAGATTGTCTGAACAAATCGAGGTGTTCTAGCGAAAAGTAATAGATCGGATACAGCGTTGTAAAATCCCGCTGAGATATCTGCAAACCAGAATCAACATTCTGATCACATTCCATAAATGTCATCAACCGATGATAAGCACGTGCAACATAGTTATTCTCAAAATTCAGCAATACTTCTTCGGACGGTTCTTCATATCCATTTATCCTCAAGGAAACTTCAGTAGCTCCAAGCGTGTCAAACACCATTGGATTTCGTTCCTGAGAATCTACTCTGGCATTTTCCTGAAACGCAATGAATATATGTTGTGGTGCTGACCCCCGCCCCCCCGGCTGTGATGCTATATGCCATGTAAATAACCCAGCAACGTTACTTTGAATACTATCTGTGGTCATCGTCAACCATGACAATGTTGATTTACCATGTAAGAGAGTAACTGTTGTTCTTCAGCGATCGATGGAGTCATTACTGGCATCCACAATGAAAATTTTGTTAGCGTTACTTTACCTGCATTAACGGCAGCATCACTCCATATTGCATCATTGTCGGTGGCTTTTCCAACAAGTACAACTGTGTGTTTAGCACCAAATGTGACTTTTCTAACATTTCTGCAGAATCCAAATATATGTGATAGTGGAATCGCGCATGAGAACTTTTCTTCGCCGTTTAACATTGCTCGACGTGATGCAAATCCCAAGTTGAAGTTTTCATTCATCGATATTACTGCGGGAGTTTGCGCGTCTCCTGCGGCATTTCTTACATTACCAATAGTTACATTTCTACTTTCTGGATGATCAGTTGTATCCTTGGCAAACATCACTGATGGTGCAGCTGATCTCGAGTAATCATAGGAGTATCTTGCAAGGCCAAGTATTGTCGTGGCAACGTCGACGTTTTCCAGGCATGATTCAATATTATTTCCATCAATCATGTATGTTGCACTGTTAAATAACGCCATGATGCCATTATTAACAAAACCAACTCGATCACCAATTCCGTATGCTGTATCATCTGCTTTGACGAGTCTACCTTCGATCTCAGTAAATGCCTCAGCAGGCAAGAAATATCTACTTGTATCCTGAACTTGTAATTCAATTCTTCCTCGTGCGTTAGGTACACGTGCGTCATAAGAATAATACTGATAATCGCGCACAGACTCATCCTTAAGTACTGGTGCCTCCATATCAAATGTGGGATCAGGTACACGTTTGAACATCTTTATTATATTTGTTATCGTCTAACACGAAGACCACTTCATGCTATTAAACTTGCGGTTATATATATATATATATATATATATATATATATATATATATATATATATATATATATATATATATATATATATATATTTTTCACCAGCCAACTCTACTAGTTTTTGATTTGCAGCTTGATTTATTATTTTACTGACATTGCAGTCATCACTTCAGTGCTGGGTAATTTTACTGGCTGAGGTTTTCGTCGTATTAATCGTGCTAGTCTATCCCGGATTGCCGAAAACACTTTACCGGCAACATCACCAACAGCAGCAATACCTTTTTCACTAACAACGTCAATAGCTTTCATTGACAGTTGCTTTGCAATAGGTATTGCTTTTGGGGCTATCCTTCTAAATAGATCCTGAACAACATCACCGAGTCCATCACCGTAGATCGCTTTTTTATGTAGGTAATCTCGAATTTATCACCCTGACCATGACCGGGGCACGTTGAGCATTATGTGTAATCATCTTATTTTAATTACTGCATCTAACTGTTTAATCGCTGTGGTAATAATCATCGACAATTTCATCGACGAGAGCACGGTAAACATTAATATCCATGATACCGCCTGTAAATAATCGCTGACAAATCGCCGTTGCCTCGTTGATGATTTCTGGGGAATTGTTACCGGCTCGTCTTCCTCCAACGAGGATTTCTAGTCTGTCTACGTCGGCAAGAATGTTATCGGGACAAGTAACAAGTTCACTTCCTCGAGTGGTAATACCACTTCCAGTTGTGCCTGGGGTGAATATTTCTGGTTGTAGTTCTAATTTTCCTTTCTTTTTGTAAATAATGTTTTTCTGACTTTAATTCTTCTATTTCCTTCCATATACGATCTCGTTCTTGTCTTTGTAGTTTTTGTTGTCGTTGTATTGTTAATTTTTGTATTTGTTGCTCTATTTCTTGTAATCGTTTTTCTATATCCATCATTAGTTCTTGTTTCAATTGTCGTTCTTGTCGTTCTTGCTCACGTCCTAGTTCTTGTAATGATTGTTTTATTTTTTCTATTTCATGAAAATCGCTGTTCTTGCTCTTGGGGTGATTGTAATTGCTCTTGTATTTATTGTGGTTGTTGTGCTTCTTCCTCAATTGTTATTGGACTAGTTGTTTTTTCTTCTACTTGCTTTTTAAATTTAGCAAAATTTTCATCGCCAGATTTGATACGCGTAATATTATTAGCAATATGATATACACTTGAAACCCAGCGATAAAGAAACAAAATGAGCTAACCCAATTTAGAAAGACTCTCGGTCGGTTAGAGGCTTCGGTTTGGCGTTATTAACCTTGTATTTCATTTTTGTAGGAACTTTTAATTTTGAGAAAATAACGGACAACCAATTCGAGTCTTTTCACCCTCTCTGCTGCTTGTTTTATATAATTATCACTGTAAGACAAAATATATGACTCGTGTTACATTAATGTGCATACATTTCAGCAAAGATGTCAAAAATAGCTTGAAAATCATGACATATCAAATGTACAACGAGATGCACGACAAACAAGCACCACTATAAGCATTTAGTCAATGAAGCCAAACGTACAATATCTAACTTTAAGATCGAAATATAACTACACTTCAACCGTATCTGTTTATTCTTACAGAACTCTTTTTTTTGGGGCGGGGGGTCTCTCCCTTATTTGATCTTTTCAGACCAGTACATGAGTCCCCCTTGCCCTATTTGTAATGTTGCCGAAGCCTAATTTATACTTTTGTTGTTACTATATGCGTTGCTATATTTTAAAAACTTATTTTCTGTGATAAGATTTTTCTCTTATGAAATTATTTTTTTTTCCCTGTAATTTGTGTTGGTGTTTGTTTTTTTATCTATGTATTCGTCATTGTCAAATAGATATTTTTGCATCATCTCTTCATCCTCGTCTTCTACGTCTTCTTTTTTCTCTCTTTCTGGCTCTTTCCCTTCTCTTCTCTTCTTCTTCTGTTTCATATTGTGTTTTGGTCTCTGGTTTTTTTCATTTGTGATACTATCATTGTTTCTTGAGTATTTTCTTCTAGCGGTTTCGATACCATCTTATTTGTTTTTGTTCTTCTTGGTACTGGCCTTGGTTCTGCTGTAATTTCCTATACTGTATTTGTTATTGTTCTTGATGATGTGTTAGATTCCTCTCTCGTTTGCGGTGATGTCATTGTTATTGTTGTTGGTGGTAGTACTTTGTTTAAATCTTCTCCATTTGCTGTTGTTGTTAGGACCTCTGAAATCGATTCTTGTACCGTTTGCAGTCCTGTTTTTCCTTGCCTATTTGTTTGTCTTACTGTTAGGCTTGGTTCTCCTTTAGATTCCTTGCTGTTAGATTTTGTCTCACTTATTCTCTTTTCTGGTTGGATATTCAGTTGTTCTTGCTGGTTCCTATCCTGTATTACTTGTTCTTCTTTCTGCTGATCCCGTTGTTTTTGGTTTAGATAATTTCTCTTTCCAGAAACTTCTTTCTTCCTCTCTTCTTTATTTGTGGGGCAGTCATGTGGTGTGTGACCTGTATTCCCACATCTATTGCATTTTCTGTGGTATATGCAGCCTTTATACCATGACTTTGTCAGGAATCCATGTGAGAAGAATGCTGGTTTGATCTTGAATACTTCTTTTTTTCTTTTTTTTTTTTTTCTATTTCTAGAATTCTTATCCCATTTTTTATGCGAGTAAGAGGGATTACATCCATTTTCGTGTTGATCACCTTCACATTAAGTTTTCTTCAAATCTTTTGACTGTTGCCTCTAGGGGGGATCTCCATATGTACATCCGATAGGTGTAACTCTATCGACTTCTTTTTAATTTTCCTTACTATTGGTTCCGGTTCTTTTACCAACACTTTCCCCGCCCCAATTTCCATTTCTCCAAACGGTAATATAGGCTTGTTTCCCTTAGGCCGTAATATCCATTAAACCTTTCATGCTTGGTCTTTTCTTCTATAAGATCCAATCTCCTGTGTGCCTTCTTTATACTTGCACTCCAGAAAATCTCCATTCCGTCTATCCGCCTTGTAGTGAAGAATTTTTGAAGTTCTGTGAGTTCCTTGTTGAATACCATTTTTTCTTGCGCTAATCGTGCACCATAGATTTTTCAATTTACAATTTCAGTTCACTTCTTAATAGTCTCCCTTTGTATATCATTATGATTGTTAAGTTACGTTTGTTATGTCTTCATTTGTCTTCCCAGCTGCCAGTTCTATGACTTCTTTATTCGGTCCATTCGAAGTTAAACTTGGAAAGATTTTAACTTTATTTCAATTGTTATGTCTCACAAAGAGACTCCAAAATCAATTGGTTTCAATACCAGTAGAGCGTCGTATAATATACGAGCTTATGCGATGGTCGTTGTCCGTAACCATTAACTATGGAGATATTTCTTATAAAACATTTATATTTGGTTCTTTAAAGCGATCGTAAAAGTTTTCTATGTATTTTTAACATTCTATTTGTTGTCTTAAAACTTATGATTAGTTGACTGTCTAATATACTTTAGTAGATTTTGCGATAAATTCAGATTGTTTAATTGCATGTTTCTTGCACTAAAATTTAAATATCAATATATTTAGTCATATTTTATTCATTCTTTTTATATGTAAAGGGTTACTTCCCCTGTAATTCTGCAGTTACTTTTCTTGACAACCCGAAAAGCCTTTACAACATGAATTGACACTCGTAATGTTGATCTGTACCCATTGAAGAGCTCCAAAGGTTAGAGGTCATTCTGAGTAAGGCTGTCTCCGTAAGAAGGAATTTCGATAGTTACATGTGTAAATAATTAAGATCTTAGGTATGTTATATAAAAGTGCAAGTCTTCTGTGAAATGAGATTGAAAAGGTTCTTGTACTTTCAGATTACAATGTTTAATACCGTATGTACTCGCTTATAAGACAAGTCAAACTGCAAACAACAAAGATCCTGATCTGCCGTAGCTTAACGCGCTGCAGATCAGGGTCTATGCTGCTTCTTCTAATGATTCCTTCTTACAAACTGCATAGATCCAGATCTGCAGACGCGTTTTGCTATGACAGATCTGGGTCTGTGCGGTTTACAGTTGGATTCGTGTTATAGGCAAGCATAGAATGTATCAAAGAGGACTGGCTTTAATTTTGTATGAAACTGTTTTTACTGTATTCGCCACTGATTAAATCAGTCCAATATGAAAGAGATTTCGCTTCATTCGCGCTTATAATTGGATCCGTTTTGAAAGTCTGTGCTATGAATGAACTAACCAGAAGTTCTTTTCAATGATATGTCTCGGCCTTTTCGATGGTACGGTAGATAACCCAAAAACTTGGAATAGCAAGTTTAGAAAGAAATGTAGGTCATTTATACATCTATAGCTGCTAATAAATCAAGAGAGAGACAGACAGACAGGCAGAGAGACACTGAGAGAGAGAGAGAGAGAGAGAGAGAGAGAGAGAGAGAGAGAAAGTTTTAGCCTAAACATTCATTCTGTGTCCACGATCCCATTACAACGCACAATAATTTTTTTTGTATATTGCTCTCAAGCAAAGGATCAGAACTACTTTGCGCCTAAGAGAATGTATTATTTATTGTACGTTCCAACTAATTCATGCCATTCGCAATAACAGTAAATATTTTTTGTTACCACGGAATGTAGGGCGACAGCTTTAAAATATACTCTATCATAAGGAACGCCAATACTGTCTTCCGTTGTTGACTTTTTATATATACGGTGCTTATTTCGTTATACTTGGCGGATATTTCATTATGTGATGCATATATCATTATACGTGGTGATCATTTCATTATACGTGGTGCATATTTGGATATAGGTGGTGCATATACCATTATACGTGGTGCATATTCCATTATACGTGGTGATTTTTCATTATACGTGGTGTATATCCCGTTCTACGTGATGCTTATTTCATTATACATTTACGTTGTGGATTTCCCAGTACACTTGGTGCATATTTCATTATACGAAGTGCATATCCTATCATGCGTGGTGCATATTCTATTATACTTGACACACATTCCATAATACCTGATGCATATTCCATTATACGCGGCATTTTACACTATACGTGGTGCGTATTGTGTTCTACGTGGTACATATTCAAATATACGTGATACATTAAACTTTATATGTAATGCTTTTATACATTATGCTATTTCAGTTGTGAGATTCCCACTATTCCTACGGACATTACCGAGTACCACCGAAAATGGACTGTTTTCATGCTTCAAATGTTCACCTGTGTAAATTCAGAGTTTCGTAGACCAAAATGAAAACGATATAATGTTCGAGTGGTTGTTTGATGTAGACTCGGCTAGGATGCGAGTTAACACAACTGGGGACAGGGTCCGATTGAAGGAGAAAAAGTAACATCTGAAGACAGCCAGGGAAGACACGAGAGATCTACCATCTGCGTCGGTGCAATCTACTATCTGCGTCAAGCAAACTTCTGAGCAAATTTGATTCCCGATATTCACCATAAAATGAAGACGGTCACCAACTACTACTATACTATAAAATATTACTATATCATTATTTTTCTTAAATATTTTGGTTGTATCAGACCGTGGATTTCATTGTGAACCGTGTGGCGAAATATACAGGTTGTTAACGTAAAAAAAGACGAGCCGAAAGCCCGATTATTTTTCTGATTACACCCCTTATGTTTGCCCAATAAGGTTTTACAAACCTGTACACACAATCGAATTCATGTTATGGTCTAACTAAGTTATTGTATTGTTTTGTTTAAATAGATCGTTTTAAATTTGAAATATTTTTCTATTTGTTAACCATTTTTCCACAGTGAAGTCCCATTATGTCATTGAGGTCATAGGCGCACTGCGTGGGGCGCGACAGGCGCGAAAGCACTCCCTTTTTCGATCAGTATGTTTCTTTCACTTTGAGAAAAACTCATTTGTGCCAGAAGGAAGGTGCGCTATATGATGCAAATACCTTCATGAAATGGAAGGTTTATGTGTAAAACCCGTCCAAAAAAAAAAAAAAAAAAAAATCTTCATTTAGAATTTAGAATTTCTAATGATATTTTGCCAATGTTTCGAAGCAATGTTTCGATTTATTTTACGCATTCAAAAATCAGCAAGGGAATGTAATAAATACACATGAATAGTTTTAACAAGAATTTATTCAAGGTCACACTTTCAAAATATATTTCAAAACTGGGTACAAGAGTTATAAATAACTTTAATCTATGATAACAAACAAAATAAATATCTATACTCAGCTGTATATATCATAATCCTGCGTATTTTAAGCAACTGTGGACAGAGACTTGAATTTCAATATTGTAATTTCTAAATAAGTGGCAATGGTCTTGTATAACCATAATAAATTAGAGGTTCAACATAAACCCAAAGATTTATACTTGTACAAGACAACCCCGTTACAATAGCCTAAAGATAAAATATGCATTAGATGGAACATTTGTTATATCGCAAATGGAATGTGTTATACTTCCTGTCTGATTTTCAACCAAGACTAAAAAAAAAAAAAAAAAACGTCGGTAGGAAGGTAGGCATTTACACAAATTACATATCTGTATTATTTTGTATAAATTCTATAATTATTTTAAATCAAAAACATGATTTCAAACACCTGGTTGCTCCGCTGAAATACACAACCAGACATCTAAAGATCACATCTAAAGAAAAGATTAAAAATAGCGACCAACCTACCCTCCCAATTTAAATAAAATTTTGGGTGTAGTAAAATTTGTTGCTGTTGTTGGGGTAAAACAATGTGTCTCTCAGGTTACAGGAAGTAAGTCATGTTATTCTCTACTGATAAAATGAATGATTGCATAAAGTGTCAGATCGATCTAATTATAAACTGGAACCTGTCCTATAAAATTCACATGGTTGGACTAGGACAGTGCTTTTCTGTTCCCCAAGTTTCCTCCGACCCACTCCACCCCATTTTAGATATTTTGACATTTTATTTTGACGTGTGCATAATAACAAAATATCAAAATGGGGTGGGAAAGTTCAAAGGAAACTATCTTTTTTGTACATCTTAATTTGTTGCACTGAATGGTAAATGTTCTTGGCAATTATATGTATGCTTTGCTTTGCTAAGGAAAATACTTATATTCCCTAGGTGACCTTCTTCATTTACTGCGAATATCAGGAATCAAATTTGCTTAGAACTTTACCTGAAGCAGACATTACTTTTTGGTCTACGAAATGCTGAATAAGTTCTTATAAAAATCGAATTGAGCTCATATATAAACATTTCAGACATTTTTCAAATAGTGTAAGGGTTAACTCATTAACTCCTGGACAATTTTTGTCATTTTTCGCCTGAAATGCGAATAGGAAACACATTTTGGGGGACGCTTCTGAATACATCCAAATAAATCTATTTCCGTTTAGCCTGATGCCTAATCGTGTTAGAAACATTGTTTTTCATTGGTTTTTTCGTTCGCGCATGTGCAGAAGGGTAAAACTTACTGGACCCATCATTTTCGTGTCCAGGCCACTTTTTACTTGAAATCCCCAACTTATCCTACTTTTTGTAAAGGTTCACCTGTCTGTGTGCACTTTAGACCGGTCTGCCTTTGATCTGACAACAAGCGAATTTTTGATGTAAAAATATCAAGTCTCAAACAATAAGTTTTTCCCTCCGTATTTTGTAATGCGAGTAGATTATCTGGTATCCTTCTAGAGCTACGTCTGTCTACTTTTCTGTAATACCACCCATTTGGTGTATTTTAAATGACCTTGACACTACACAGCTTGGAAGTATGGTACTACCTCCCGAAACACAAACATGGCGCCCAGGGTTAATGAGCTAACTTATGATGCATGAAAACAGCCCGTCTTTGGGTGTACTAGGTAACGTCTGTAAGAGTAGCGGAAAGTATCATATTACCGAAATAGTATAATGCAAAATGCACTACATATAAAGTTGAATGGATCATGAATATGGCAAAACGTACCACGTAGAATCGAATATGCACCACGTATAATGGAATATGCATCGCGTAGAATGGAATATGCATCGCGCAGAATGGAATATGCATCGCGAATAATGACATATGCACCACGTATAATGAAATATGTACCACGTATAATGGAATATCCAATACGTAAAATGAAATAATAATAATAATAATAATAATAATAATAATAATAAGCAGCACAAATAAGGGAGATACACTACGTATAATGGATAATGTAATATACACCACGTATAATGACTTTCTCTTCAGCTGGTTTTTTTTTTTTTTCTTCTGTAGATTCGTCAGACTAAGTCGTTTATGTCTCCCCATGAACTTAATATTTAGCTATTTAGTTTCTAGCTCACTGATCTCTCAGTAACCATATTTGTGTAAAAAAATATTTAACCTTTTAATTGCTCGCATCCTAATGACTCGCAGATTAATTCGTAGACTTGAAATAAAATTTGAATATATCAAAAGTGATTGATTAAATATGTTCTTTATAGTGGACGGAATTAGTCAATTGGTGGTCGAAATTAACCACTTTGATTTCATTGGATTAAACGACCTTTTATACGGTTATTTACAGATCCCAGGTGAGATTCAATGTCCAATATAATCGCGGATCCTCTTGCTCCTCAGCCGTTGACCTGCTTACGTAATATGTAGCACACACACACACACACACACACACACACACACACCAAGACTGGTCGGAATATGACCCATTGCCGATAATCTGAAGGATTATGCATTTCCGATCTGATTAAAATCAGATCTTCACTATCCTACGCAGAATGGTTGGAATATGGCCCATTACCCTAGTGGACATTT
>JAECUM010016003.1:27500-40321 GCA_016617855.1 Megalonaias nervosa | reverse complement strand
ATAAATATTTTTATAATCTGATTCTGAGTAAACATTATTATATAATAAAAATAAATATTATAATCAGAATAAATATTATAATCTGATTTTGAATAAATATTATAATCAGAATAAAAATAAATATTATAATCTGATTCTGAATACATATTATAATCTGAATAAATATTATTATATAATAAAAATAAATAATTTTTTTATTGTATTTCGACTCTGTCAAGACTCTGCCAATGGTTTCGTTTAGCCATTACCACAGTTACTGGGCTAGTACCGTCACTGTCACTACTTTCACTTTCACAGTGGATCATTTGACGATCTGACATAATCTTTCTCAACTATCATACACGATTATTCACAATATTTTTGTCTCGTATTTGTGAGATAATTCTGATCTATTTTTTTTCAATCGCGTTTGCGACTGAAACTAATTTTTCAACTTGCGTGTCATCGACCTTTGCCAAGGATTCTAACATCGATCGATAAATAAACTTCATGAATCGGTAATCAAATGGTAATGTATATTTATTTTAAAATTTTCGTTGTTGTAATGATTTAAAATTACAAATAATCTTTACAGGATTAAGTTGATCAGAAAGTTTTAATCCGTCATGTTGTAATTTTTCAATAATAACATTAATATTTTCGTAACTCATTATATAATAAATATCTGTTTAAAATAAAAAATATTAATAATAAAAATATTTCTGAATCAGAATAAAAATAAAAATATTAATAATAAAAATATTTCTGAATAATAATAAAATATTTCAAAATCAGAATAAAAATAATCAAAAAATAAACAGTAACGATGATGATCGGTCACCATTCCACTTCTTCCCTTCATTGCCAGTAAATCCTTTACAATGTGTTCCTTAGGGTCCTTCCATTGATGCCTTTCTTATGGCGGTTATGGGGCACCCTTCGTTTGTGTTAAGGCCTTTTTTATGGCCCAGAGGCACCTCATGAGAATTTTTCAACCGGCGACATTCTTTCTGAATGTCTTTGTGTGGGGTTACCCTTCAGTGAGGTCACAACGTTAAGAGCTCACATCACCCTATTGTTTATTTTTCAGGGGTTCCAATTTTCAATTGTGACACACTCCCCGGCGAATTCCTAACTATACGCAACGAAATTTTAGAAATTCAGAGAGCTGTCTAGGTTTTTGTACACCTCCTCCCCAATATCAAACCCCGGGGTGAGTGAAAAACAACACCCACCACGTGTTTGACGTGGTGAGGAAGTGTACAAGGAGTGGAAACCCCACTATTATTAGGAAAAACTGCCATCACATTGCCCACCATCGACGATGTGTCGGTCACGGAAATAGAACTTAAGACCTCGAGTACTAGAATGCGACAGTCTAACACTGTGCTACGGCTCATTCTTACAAATATACGTGTCAGAAATTATTATGAAGTTATCTAACGGGAAATATCTATAAGTCATCAGTATACATTTATCAGAATAAAAATATTATATTCTGATTCTGAATAAATATTATTATCAGAATATAACATAAATCGCGAAATCTACGATCTTTCACATTTCTGCCCTGGTTAAAATACATTGCAGTCTCAAGCTCGCCAGAACCATGTGTACAGGAAATGAAATAACATGTAACAATGATGCGTGGATCGATATAACGGCATAATTACTCTAGCTCGAAGACAGGGTTATTTCTGCCTTCTGCAGTCTGGACGAATGTAAAACGATAGATAATGACCTCATTGAAAATGCTAATCATGGTGGAACATTTATTTCTCCATTCTGAGACCTCTATCGTCAATGTTGAAAGTATACATTATCATATAAAAATATATATTTATATAATACATTCAACAATGTGGTCTGGGCCCATGATACAACTTTTATTTGTCATGCTGGATTACTGCGTGCGATCGATCAAAATTGTTGTAAAACTGCAGCATGCATTCCAAGCACACGTGTGATTACAAATGAGGCATGTGCACTGGTATTCATTTACACAGTTGATATATCGACCCCCATGGTATGACCATGGATGCAACATTTATTTTACCATTCTGGAGTCTCTATCGTTGATGTTGAATCACGCCTATTCATATAATAATGTGGTCAGACCCATGATGGAACGGATATTTGTTCATTTTGAAACCTCTATCGTCGATTGTCAAGGTCCATATGGTATGTGTAGTCATTTTCCATATTCCAGGATGAAAACGGGCCCATGGTATGACCATGGATTGTTCAATCTGAAGTTTTCACACAGCTGAGATATGCATAATTAATGAACGATATATTTAGGATTATCAACGACGAAGAGAGACACACATCAGGTCAAGCATTACGATGACTCAGGCGGGCGGTCTGTAATAACTGCATGTTTACTCTAGCTCGAAGACAGGGTTATCTCCCTCAATCGTTGATTGTTGAATTGCGCCTTATCATTATATATTTTATATGATTAGGGCGCGATTCAACATCAACGATAGAGGCCTCAGAATGGACAAATGTTGCATCATGGGTCCGTTTTTCATCCTGGAATATGGAAATGACCACCCATACGATATAGACTTTTCATGACTGATGATGGAAATGCCATCACTCATCTGGTGGGTCTTTTTTTCTGCTTTGTTCGTTCAGAAATTCTTCAGTTGTTGGAGGTTTTCTTTCATTTTATAATAATTAGGATTCCTTTTTTTCGTAATTTGATGGGGTAAATGGTACTCAAAATAACAAACATCTCTCTGAAATTGATTAAAAAAAAAAAAATCAGATAAAAAATAAATTAGATTATAAAAGTTTCTGCCTTCTGTAGTCTGGCAAATTTATCTTGTAATCGTTTTCGAGCTAGCTCATCTCGGGAAAGGGATTTAATAGATTGTATTTTTTTGTGAAAACCCACAATAAAATTTATCGACGATTTTTATCTGCTTTGAACCATCCTTTGCTGTTTGCGTTGTGGATTTAGAATATGGCGGAGGAACATCATTCATTTGAAATTTATTCGAGTTAAGATATCATTAGTCAGTGTCAAAATCTTCATTGTGATATTTTTATACACAAATATTTATTTAATTAATTTTTCAGCAAAAAAAAAAAATATTTTATCCACCCAGGCGGGGCAGTCTGGTATCAAGAGATACAACTGCTTAATTACTCTAGCGGAGAAAGCGTTGCTTGCCAGGGTTATCTCCCTTTTTATCGTGTGATATTGAAACGTGATTTTTTGATTGAATATCTTCGAAAATGCCGATTTGGTTATATTACCTGCGACATATTGTACTGAATTCTGGTGAATATCAAAATATTTCCCAGCTGCATTCATCGAAGGAAATATTATTTCTTCGCCTGTCTTCACGTTAACGGATTTAACTGATCTAGTAGACTTGCAATTACTGTCAGTACGACCACGTGCAGATTTCTGACTCGGTGTAATAGCTTGTAAATTACTTAAAGAATTATCTTTCGGATCTGAATTAATATGATCAATCACAAGTCCGTTTTCAATTATTCCATGAAAACACTCGTACACGAACCTATGTGAGTGATAACATTTTTTCCAACACCAAACATGATATAACCAGTATTAGTGACAAAACCGACTGGGTTTTTTAATCTGCAGTGCCTGATTACACCATCTCGAGATCACTCATAATTCTTGATGATGGGATGTATTACAAATTCATTTTGCTCCAATAATAATATTATTTGTCTAATTTATTATTTTGAAAATCTGACGAGATAGTCTTCAGCGCTTTTTATTAGTATTCCATCTGTATTATATTTTTTATCATAATATCGTTTCAGTTCTCTGTATTTTTTACCACCGCATTGTGCACACAACTGAGTTTTTCCTCTAACACCAACACCACACTTGAAACACGGTATTGGTCTTAGACTCCCTCTGCGAACACTTTGCATATGGTATCCACAGAATTCATTTACGCACGATTTGTTACAAGGAGTTATATCCTATCATTAACCATCTGCATTTATTGTTTGTTTGAATCATTATATAATATCTATTCTTCAATTTAAATATATATTTGCTTTAATTATAATATGGAGGAATTTACGAGGTTATCCACAATTAAGCCCTCTAAAGCCAGACTTAATCTCAACAAACTGCCAAAATCTAAATTTAGATTTTCGATGCAAGATCTGGCCTTAACGAATAGGGATATAACTGATTGTATCCGCGAAGCCAAGAAGGAATTTCGCGACGATGGCGCGGCTCATATGTGGTCAACATTCAGAATCATGAATGCTGTCGATACTAGAATGAATGACAAACGAGCAGCAAAGATTATTGACTATCTCAACAATCAAAGATACTTTATTCTAATAAAATTTATTGTAGAGACAGACGACGGCACTTGGATTATCCGTGACAAACGTGAGGCTGTCCGACTTCACACTGGAAATAATACTGTCATATTAAATAAAAATTCCAGACCAGGAGTGTTGACTAGTATTGACAAAACATATTATGAACGAGCGTATCTTGTGACTGCAGTTGTTTATGGTATGTATCCGCTAAATGATAAACCTAGCGTTGATGATCTCAAGCCGATGAAACTGTCAAGGATAAATTGTGTGGCTGAGCGAGTTACAGAACACTTTACAAATGTGATGCGTGGAAAAGGTTTAACGGATCTAAGACGTAAAAAAAATAATGAAGTGGGCAGAAACAGTTAAAAATACCGGAACGGCTATCAGCGACGTTGCTGAGCTAGGAAAGAAACTGAAATTTCCGATAACTGTGAAAACACTAACCGGAGAGATTTTATACAAATCGAAATATGAATCAAGAGGAGCCCCGATAGAGATTATTGATCATAACGCACACGCGTGGACGCCGGCCGTAACAATATTTACACTAGACAGAACTATTAAATTTTATAATAATTATATTTTTGAGTTTATCAGAAATATCAGTAAGAGTGACCCTGTGTCCGTGTGGCTGTTTAAAAGTTCAGAATCTGTTAATTATGATCAGTTTGTAAGGCCTAATGGCAATATTTATCGTGCAGTATCACTCCACTAGGAAATGAAAAATCTTGCGTTGAAATACACGAACGATAATGATCTTATCGAACAATTACCGAATAATTGTTATACCGTTCCATTAGTTTGCTGCTCACTTTGCTCAGGAAAAAATTCATGGTTGTCGACAAGATCGGAATTTCTTGTTGATTTCCAGCGCAGTTGTATCGAATACGGACACGGCGGATTGTGGAATATTAAATATGATCATAGCGACGTTATCTCGGTTGATATGGTTGCATGTTATCCTGGACGTTTTCTTGGATACGGAGAGCGTTATGAATACTTTAAGAGATATGGACACCCAACAGACGAGATGACCAGAGTTGCAATAAACGCCCCCCCCCCCCCTTGCCAAATTTTGACCTGACTGGATTCGCCTGTATAGAGTCATTCGAGTTTAAGGAAAATCTGCATCCGATTGTTTATGCGTGGTTTGGAAGACATTTTTAAGAAAAATATTGGGCTCCAGTAATTTTATTACGATACATGCTTGATATAAAAATATTGATATCGTTGGTTGTAAGTGAAGTAATTATATCATATCGTCCGCAGAAACAAGTTTGGTTGTCACAACAAATAAAATATTCAGATGACGAAAATCCTGATATGACTGATTATGAAAATAAAGTTGCAAAGGATCTCAGCAGAAAAAAAATCGGTAAGTTTACTCAGGGTAGTACATGTGATCATAAACGACATTGTGCAAGAATAATAATGCCTGTTTATCAGACGGAACTAAATTAGGTACAATTATGAGCTATATTGATGGTGAGTCACCGCAGTTTACTCATTTAAGATCTTACGTTTCGATAAATGTATTATCGATGGTAAACAGATTTCCTCTGCTTGCGGTTAGAGTCGCCACGGATTCATTTTATATAAATAAAAAATATATGGATTTGTTAAAATCATTACTTGACAATTATGAATCATGGGGCGAATGGCGAATAAATCGAGAAAATATACTTGGCTATTCTGAATCTGCCGACGTTGAAATTTTGGGGACATATTACAAGAATAATAATCACATATCAAAGTCATCAGTACCATGTGTATATGATCCTGTGGCCAGACATAAAACCGTTTATCTTAATGGGTGTGTTGGTTCTGGTAAAACAACGCGTGTGATTGAATTATTTCTAAACAACTGTTCAGATACGATTGTTTGGACACCTACACATAGACTCGCCAGAGAAATGAATGAACGAGGAGCAAAATCTCAAACCTATCATAGTTTCTTCAGATGGTACGGAGATGCATGGACTCCTGAACGAATGGGTGAAAAATACATTCCTAGAATTATTATCTGGGATGAAATTTGTACGGTATCGCTGGAAGTATTAAAAATGTTTCTTGATTGGTTATTGACAAAGAATACTGCTGTGATAATGTGTGGTGATCATGGTCAACCACCACCTTTGTTGGACCGTCTTCGCAAGAATGATTAAAAACGTTTGCAGATTATTATGAGGAGAAAACTAATGATCATAGAGCTATTGATGAACCACTGAAAAAGTTTAAGAGATTAATCAGACTGCAGCCGGATAAAATACAGTGTGAGATAATGTGTGAAGTAAATTTATTTCTGTTACATACAGAAACATTTTTCAAATCTACCTGTACCGTTGTGTTATCGCCCAGCAGATACACGACGACAGAATACTGAAGCTGAGATTCCTGGAACTGATGAAAAAGACAATCTTGAACTAAATGATATTGTTTTAGTTCCTGTTGATGTTGTTGAGAGCGCGTTAACGATGGGAAGAAAAAAAACTATGGACATTAGAATACGCCATAACAATTCATTCGTCACAAGGATTAACTATTTCCGATACAAATATTTGGATTATTGACGATCGGATCGAATGGTCACATTTAGTTTATCTCGCGATGTCTCGAGTCAGAAGAATATCACGGCTGCGAAGGGTTATCATAGACAATAATCAAACTCAGGAAACCAGCGATGATGTAGTTAATAACGAAGTTGTCAAGAAAAAATTATCTGGTTATAAACAATGTGACAAAAAAAAAATAAACGCGATTTTTTATCTCGACGTTGAATTTATTATGACACTGAAACAACGACAGAGTAATCATTGTGCGAGCTGTAACTGGAATATGTTGTGGCAGTATTCGAATAATAATCCCAGACAGTTCACTGTTGATAGAATTAATAGCAGTCTTGGTCACACACGCGAAAATGTGATGCTGACCTGTCTTGAATGTAATCGACGTCGAGGGCGAGAAGCCAGTTTACAGAAGTGAAGCAGGCGGTAATTGTGTATCTTCAGGAATTACTTGTAATTGTTCACGTACAAATTCACGCTGAGGAGCAGTGGAATCCTGTCTGTAGATTGCAGGTCTACCAGTGGATCTATCCACGCTGGAAATGTTGTGTGTAGTCACACTCCAGATAGAATCAGTTGCTCTTTTTTACCCCCTTCAAGTTCACCAGGTTCATATAAATACCCCACAGTCACATTGCCCAGTACTAGTTGTTTTCAGGATGAGTCGCCTCGTTGTACTGGTGTTTGTTTCTTTGTGATTGCATTAATGGGTTTCATGGTAGTTGCACGAGTAATTTCATTATTTAACGTATCTATCACAATTGGTAATCTTGCAACCCATTCACGAGATCTCTTGTCTGCTTGAACTTTGTTCAGGGACATTTCCTTCGCATACTGGTATCCAAATATCCGCTCAGCAAGTGTTCGATTAAATCGTTCAACGATTGCCTGATCGCGATGAATTGCGGTATGTCCTCATCTGATTTTAACATTATGTCTTTTCATCAGAGATGACACTGCACCAAGAAATTCTTTGTCAGGATCAGCTTGTAGTACCTGTGGCCATCGTAGACCGACACGTTGATAGATTCATTCAAACGCAGATGCAACTTCAGTTGCTGTTTTAGTTGATAATGGTTCTGCTTCTTTATATCTGCTTGCAACGTCAACGACAGTGAACGCGTATTTGTATGTGCGTGATTGACGTCCACGTGTTTTAATAGTATCGTGTGGTAAAAACAATACGTCTGCTTGATGAACTTCATTGGGAGTGCTGACATCAAAATGTGCGTACTGAATTCTTTTTGGTGGTGGTAGGTAGATTTGCCATATTGCCTGTCATGCTAACCAATTTGAAGCTACAGAACGTGAAACATTTGCTGCATCAGCAAGTTTACTAATCGCTGCTCTGCCTCTCCAATATCATCTTGGGCTATAATAAACCGATTCCATGATTATGATAATAATCGGTTGATTAATTACCGGTCCCTAGTACTAGTTTACCTTTCATCGCAGATGTTGCTAGGAAACTAGCAAGTTGTTGTTGTAAATCCTTATTTTTATACGCAGCATCATGAACAGAACACGCTTGATCAATTGCGTTTATTGGATACTCTCCAGGTCTTGGTTGATCTCGTTCGTCATGTCGGATATCAAGTCGGGTTCCAGGACCATAATAATTGTATCCAAGTAGATGTTTTTCTCCTGGGTATTTAGCCCATGGAGTTCCTGGTAATTTTCCCAGTGAAGCAGCGATATCACCGCCTGTCCTCCTTGACTTGTCAAGGGAAATAAATTTGTATTTTTTGTACCACATTTCACATGCCCGCTTTTAATATTTTGTTATTATTGTTGTTAATCCACTGGTGGGGGTGGGTGTCCTGCATCGAACACAATATAAATTCATATTATTTATTATATGGATATAACTGACTTCTCAGCTACACGAAAGCACGAGACAGTCAAACATCATCCAGCGCTACCAAATTCTATCAGAATGATAATAATTGGCCCATCTGGGTCTGGTAAGATGCAATTGTTGCTTAATCTGATAATGAGATGGCTCAAGTGGGATAAATTGTATTTAGTGGCACCATCCGTAGATGATCAGCGATGTTATGAAGTACTTAAGGATTTTAATGAAAATGCAAAGCTGCTAGATGAAGATGGTAGTAATATTATTGACTTTATCACTGATATTAATGAAGCACCAACTGTAGATGACCTAATTGGACTTATTAATAATCTTGTAGTATACTATGATGTGATGCTGGACAAACAATCAAATTCTGCCAGAATATTTTCCAGAGGCAGATATAAAAATACTGATGTGATTTATGTTACTCAGCGATATACACAAATACCTAAAGTGATGAGAGATAACTGCAATATTTTAGTTGTGTTTAATGGAGTTGATACACATACTCTGCGAAACATTCATCAGTCTTGGTGTTCAGGGGACATGGACATGATTAAGTTCAAAAACTTCTTTTCAAAAGCGCAAGCTACCCCACACGGATTTATCACGATAAATTTATATGATCCTAGGTCGAGGTATCGTATAGGTCTCGATAAAATTTTTGGCTAATTACAGTAGCAGAGAGGGTGCGACCAACAATAAGTGGGCGGCAGGCAAACAAACACGCCTAAAATTTAGAAAAAAATATGTCAACGATGGAGTAACAAAACTGAGCTAACCCACACGATTTGATGTTATTGTGGTCTGTTTCCCCCTGTAAGGAAATGCGCTCGGTTAGAGGCTTCGGTTTGACGTTATTGACCTTGTTTTCAGCCTTCGTAGGAACCTTCAGTTTTGCTAACGGACCCTTCTATCCAAGTGGTCTGTTCACCCTCTCTGCTGCTGTTATTATTATTATTATTATTATTATTATTATTATTATTATTATCATTATTATTATTATTATTATTGGTATTATTATTATTATTATTATTATTATTATTATTATTATTATTATTATTATTATTATTATAGAACACAGTCACATTAAAATATCCAATTAGCAAGTCATATATGCGACGATTGTAGCCAAGACACCTTTTTCCTTCATTATTATTATTATTATTATTATTATTATTATTATTATTATTATTATTATCATTATTATTATTTACTTAAATGTAATTTTTCATTTCCAAAAAGTAACATTAGCTGTCGTCAGAATGTTGGCCACAAATATTTGGACTAACAAAGTTGAGATGACGAGAAAGACCTTTCTCAAGGACACTCGAAGCAGCTTTTCGGCATTGAGTTCGAACGTGCAACCCACTGGCTACGAGTCTAACGCACTATCGACTGATATTGTATGAGAGGACAAAATCATTTCCAAACTTATGCTTCTTTTCCCAGACGAGTGAAGTTCAAATTATTATTATTATTATTATTATTATTATTATTATTATTATTATTATTATTATTGTTATTAGTAGTAGCAGTAGTAGTAGTAGCAATATCCTTATTACTTCAATATCGCTAACTTAAAGTACATGTCCGTATCAGCAGACATTTGTCGGGAGGTTAAAATATCATATCTAGCTGACTCATCCGTCCGTCCTTGACATAAAAGTAATAATTTAACCACTGTGCATCTATCTTCCACCTACTATTAGAAAATGTGAAAAATATCGATCAGATATAAGGTATGACTTGTACAGACAACGATTCTGAAGGACTAATATTTCGTTGTATGTGTACGTGTGTATATGCTAGCGGACGTTATTGTGTGTACAATTGTTTACCACTCACTGATACCGAAAGAGCTTTATTTTTTAAAATCGAAAGTAGGCTTTCTACACTCCTAATCTGCAAACACAGGCATGAAAAGTGGTTTCGCACAGAGCCTCAAACGTAAGTACTGGCGTTAATTTTGTTTTTTATTGGTTTTGTTTATATGTATTGGCTGGTGTGTGTTTGTGTGTGTGTGAAGAAGTCATGTTGGGGTGGGGGAAATGTTTAATTTGTTGCTCGATTCTTTTATTTCACAGGATATAATCATGAAGGAATTTGGACAAATTAGGGATTTCTGATAGTATGAACTTTACAAGGTTTTTTAGAACTTCCCACTCCTTCAAAACAAAGTAATTATAGGGCGGTTAAGATACTATTGAAAAGAGGTCAAGGCCGTTTTTGAGACGTATTCCTTCTCTTCCTGTTCAGAATTTACACATAAAACAGCATAATGATGTAAAATTACTTCATCACCAATGATCTGACCCTTGGATATTGCAAGTGTCTGGTGATATCTGAACACTGTACGTTTTACTCTGACCAACATGTATAACTGCCGTAAACTCTGCTCCTTAACTGTTTTAAAAGTTGTATGTTTGAGAAGTACTGTACAGTCTGGATAGGAGATGAAGAGTTGTCTCCCTTTTAGAGTAACAGCTTGGTTAGAATTAGTTGTTGTTGTTGTTGTTGTGGGGCTTAACGCCATTTTTCAGCACACGATAGGCTATACATGGCGGCCAGTATTAATGGTGAGGAAGAAACCGGGAAATCCCCGGAAAGAACCACCGACCCACGAGAAGCTACTGGCAAGCTTTCTCACATATCCACATTCGCCGAATCCCAGACTCGAACCCACGCAGACAGAGTTGATGGTAGTGATCCGTAACGAAGAGCGCTTTAGACCACTCGGCCACTCGGGACCCCTGGTTAGAATTAGTCCTACAAAGTAAGACGTATCACATAATATTTTTGCTTTAGTGCTACATCTACTTCATAAATAAAGAATAAAGGCGTTTTGCAGCGTGTTCCGATGTTGACTGACATCGGAACGAGAGACCAATATTTTCAAGAATATCTCACACACCTGGCAACATATATTGAAGCTTTTCAACAAACTGTCATTTTCATTTCGGCGGACTGGACTTACTCCGTGTCTTTTTTTTTCAACCAAATTCAAATTCTCAAACAAGCAAATGGACTTTTTTTCAAGTTCAGTTGACCTACATTTCAGTTTGTTGGAATGCGATGGAAGCCTTGAATGCCGAAATTGGTTAAAATGATGATTAATATCTTGAAAGAAAGGAAGCTATCTAATCACTTTCTTCAATATTAGTATATTTTTTATTCGTTTCGTTAAAGAAACATTCTTCAACCAAATCCGATTTCGGCATTCCCAGCTTCCTTTGCATTCCAACCAGCTGAACGGAACATGGAAACGCGCCCATTTGCAACTGTCATATTTTAATTCCATCGGGATAAAGACAGCAAAGTAAGTATAATCAATTAGAGTTAAATTTGTGGAAGAGTGTCGATCTGGGCTGCCAAGTGTGTGTGATATTCCTGAAAACTGTACCTCTCGTTCCCCCGACTGTCGACTTGGGAGCATGCTACACAAGGCCGTTATTTAGTCGGTAAGATGTAACACAAAATCGTAAACAACATGTGATACGTCATACCTTATAGAACTAGGGCTAGAATGTGATGATATATTGCATAGGTTTGCTAATCTCTGTAGATTAGAAAGCAAACGTTGAAACTATCCCTGAAAAAGGATAGAAGTCACAACCATATTAGGGAAATTAGGTAGTAGCAATATGATTTCAAAAGTATCCATTATAAAACATTGAATGGAGAGATATAAGACAAGTCTGCTTATGCTGTGTATGTTGGACCCAGATCAGATCTATGTAAAACTATTGATTGACTTATACTGCTTTTTGGTGTGGAGGTGGAGATCTTCATAAAGTACACTATGATAGTCACAAATATATCGTTGCAGAACATACACAGAATGTGTTGTGACACTAATTCAGCCCACCAGACTAGAGAAGAAGAAAAAAGGGAGAATTCTTCAAAGTATGTCCGTCCTTCTCTCTATGTAACAAATTAGTTATTTCCTACTTCGTCCCAAAAGTCATACATATAGTTCATAACACTTCACAGGTTCCGGTATTTTTCAAAACCAATCACTTCAGTTTAGGTATCATAGGAATGTGGACAACGTTCAAGAATTACTTACCTCTAAATTGAAGAGCTTGACA
>JAECUM010016003.1:0-22500 GCA_016617855.1 Megalonaias nervosa | reverse complement strand
ATTTATCATATGTTTAAATCAGAATTATTTTGCATCTTTTTAAAATCCTTCTTGTGATTCTGCAACAGTGCTTAAATAATGTGATCCCAAAGATCAAGCATCGGGACTAGCTTTTTCTGTAAACATGTGACCACGTTCCAAATTCAAAACTGTTTAATGGAACATGCAGTGTACGCGAGACCAGATGTTGCTTTCATACATAGCAACCTTAAGTAGTCATATTATCAAATCACACACACACACATACACACACTTGTACAGCGTCGATAATAAATAGTGACCGTGCGGTATATAGTTCCGTGTGACAAATGGTGCAGACCCTCCATGCCTCTATACATAAGAATGTGCTCTGTCCACTTATGTGTCTGCGCTTTTTCTAACGTCTTATTTTATACACAGACAGACTTCAGTTGTTATGGGGTTTGGCCGAGTGTGGAGTTTCACCAGAGGAAATAGCACATAATATGGGAGTTTCTGTGCAAACCGTTCGAATCTTATTGAAGTAAGTTAAATTTTGTTGTATTTCTTTTAGTAACCAAAGCTTTCCTAAATAATGAAACAAATTGCTTCATTATCGAAATAATATCTTCGTCTCAGTGTATGCAGCATTTCCAACATGAACTCGCTACTTCGTTTCCGAGCACAGAATTGTAAAATATATGTTTATGCTACTAGATGGGGTCCTTAAGAACTCAGGCTACTAATAATATGAAAGAATGGGAACCAGTCTAGAAATGGGTGAACATATAGAGTATATATGGGTTTTGTTGGCCAAAATTGGTTGATAATGAAAGTAAGATTGTAATAAAAATAATCTTTTGAAAGCTTATTCTTGTTGTAACTAAACAAAAATAGAGACATTGTTTTATTGATGGAATTTCAGTCCTGAGTTTGGAAAACTCATTACTGAAATTAGTACCTTTCTTTTTGGTGCGGAATTAAAAGCACATGTAGATCCAGAAAATGGATTTCTCGAGACAGATGATGTCATGAAATATAAATATAGTTTTGATCGTGATCATTTGGAATTTTAAAGTTATAAAATGTTTAGTATCATATACTTGGCCCTTCGGGCCTTTTTCAGGCATGAAGACAAGGCCTCTGCTGTTCGGTGGCACGATATCGTAAATGCGAAGGCAGACAGACCAAGAACTCCACCGCCACCTCTCTGCGCAGCAACCATCTCCTTATACATCCTCTCCCACCCACTCTCAAAGACGTGGTGACCAGAGACAAGGGGATACGTGATTGTTTGCTGCGAAATCCAGCCGCGATCCCAATCCCTTACATGGAGACAATCTGCTAATCAGTCTCGTATCGAGGGAATAGTATACAAAGTTTCTCTACCCCAACACCTCCGCTCTCTAGCCGTTGATTCGTGTCCCCGACTCTTCTTTTCTAAACAGCGTTCTATCGATATCTCTCCTGCAGGCGAGTGGGCGACCCAAATTGTCTTAGAGGAGCTTCAGTTCTCGTTTTGCAAGCCCCCTTCCATTTCATCCTCTCCATTCTTGCCCGAAGTACTGTCGAACTCAGTAAATGACACTCTTTAACAGCAAACCATCCCCACGCGCATCGAGATGTGAGCGGTGGAAATTATTCGGAATCCACAACCTCCGGTGTTTTCCTCCAAGCTTTTTCTGGTCATGACGGCCAATGGCAAACTCAGACCAATTCTCGACCTCAGTCATCTAAATCAGTTTATCGTCCCACTGAAATTTATGATGGAGACTGCAAGATCAACCCGGCTGTCATTACGTCCGAACGATTTTGCCGTCTGTCTCAATCTGAAAGACGCATATTCTCACGTTCCCGTCTATCAGTAATCACGGGCATTCCTGCGGTTTGCAAACCACAGGAATTGTCAGTTTCGCTCCTTCTATTTCGGTTTGAAACTAGGTCCATAGTCATTTACAAACTTCTCCACTGTGTCCTTTTCCTGTTCCTTACGACTTCCTCTACCGCGTAATGAGCAACATCCTCCAGAAACATATTATCATTTCAACTCAAAGGAAGGAACTATCTCATTTTCCTTTTACATCATCTAGGTTTCCTTATCAATTGGAAAGTCCATCTTTTTCCATCCCATCAGTTACTCTATCTGGGTATTGAATTCGCACCCACATGTACCTAGTAAGTCTTCTCTACCTTTGGGTGATCCGAATCCTCGTTCTCACCAAATCCATTTCTAACAAAACATGAATCAGGTGGGGAATTTTTTAATTTTGTTTTGAATTTGTAACGTAGCTTACCAATCTGAGTCGTATAGCTACGATCTCTGCAGTGCGGAAGTTTATAGTGATATCTAGCACTGAGGCATCATACGCATACATGTGTCATCATGTCCTATCCAGTCACATTATCCTGACACCAGGCCGACCAGTCTTAACACTAACCTCTTAATGCAGTGCGCCAATCGAGGCAACTGCTAGTACCATTTTTATAAGTCTTTGGTATGTCTCGGCCGCGCTTCGAACCCATGACATTCCGCAACCGAGGCGGATGCTCTATCCACTTATGCCACAGGAGCGGTCAAAAAAAAGATCACAGCCGGGGAGTTTCTGCAACACCACGGATTGTTTTATGCCGTAGCAGATCTTATCCCGCTGGCTCCCCTCTACATGAGCCCTTTGGAGATTACCTTGCCATTTCAGTGGCTCCTTTTGCCATGCCTTTCTAAAGCGCGATCGTCGTAATGAACGAGATATTATCATTCCTGTATCAGTGGCACAACAAAGGTTTGCTCAACGCTGGAATACCTCTCGAACAGCCGCAACCGGATGTGACAGAGTGTACAGATGCATCGACATGTTGTGGAGCCCATCTGTTACCAATCTTCGACACTGTTAACGACCAGGTCTCCGAAACCCACATCAGACTCTTGGAGATAAGAGCTCTCATCACATCCTTTCGCTTTTGGAGCGACCTTCTTAAGAGAAAGGTCATGATCTTCATGTCGGACAACGCAGTGGTAGTGACGTACCTCCTCGAACAATGTGGCACCATATGAACCCAACTCTTCTTTCTGGTCTGGGCATTCCGCCGCTAGGGAGCAGATCGCCACATCGATATCCAGATGAAAAATATTCCCTTCAGACTCAATGTCTTGGTATATTCTTTGTCAAAGAAGAAACAGATTCTCCATACAGAATGGTTCTACCATCCATCGATCTTTCATCAGATGATCGATCTTTTTGCAACCCGGTGAAATTGCACACTATTCTCCTTTGTTCTCCCCGACTGGATCCCGAAGCTTAGTCATGTCTGCGCTCTTTCTCTCAGTTGGATTTGTGAGCCTTTGCCTATCCCCCTCCCCAACAATCTTGGTTTCAAGGATTATAAAAAAAATTGAGGGCCAGAAGTGCAAATGATTTTGCTTGCCTGTCTCCTCAAAGACAAATCCTAGATCAACGATCTTCCTGATCTAGCAATAGATCTTCACAGAAACAACCCGGCCAGGCCGAATCTTCTAAAACAGCCTCTGGCCTAAGTGTTCCATGCCTCCCCTGACCGTCTTCTCCTTCATGCTTGGCTCTTGTCCGGAGAACCTCGCAGAAGAAACAATTCAACCCTTCAGTCCTGGAACGGATTTAATTCCACTTCAAAGGCTTACTACGGAAAGTGACGCGTTTTCAGGGACTGGTGCAAAGTAAAAAAAAAAACTCGTATCTTTGAGTGTCTCTGTCACACAAGTAGTTGACTTTTTATATGGCTGTTGGAGGAGAAAGAGTTGGCTCCGATTACTATTAAGGGCTACCATTCTATGATACAGGACACGTTCCGTCGTTTTGGCCGAGAGTATCTTGGTCATAACAAAGACCGCTTTGACCTGTTGTCCAACTTTGACTTGAATAGGCCTAAGTAACTTACAGTGTTTGTTCATTGGAATCTTGCCCGGGTTCTGACTTGGCTGAATTCAAACAAATTCGAGCCTTTGGCCAGGAACGTGAAGAAGACACCTTTATGCAAAACCTGTTTCCTGAAAGTGCTATCTTCGGTATGCATAGTTAGTGAATTACGTGCTCTCTCTTTTGAACCCCTTTATCTTTAGTTTCGTTTAGAGCGCTTGGTGGTTTTTATGACACAACCCGGTAACGTAGCCAAGAATAGGTTACCTTCAGTGGGAACTCAAAAACATCATCATACGGCCTCTCTCCTGAATTGACAAATCACAAGAGACTATAAGAAAGGACCTTGCCCGTGCACTTAGACTTTATCTGAAGCGGACTGAACCAATTCGTGGAGCTCGAAGACGCCTGTTTCTCCCAGTTAAACCTGGGAAAGAGGACATAACCCCCCAAGCCCTCTTATCGTATTTGAAGTGGATAATACGCACAGTATACACTTACATCTTACCAGAACATAGTCGCCTCATGAATATATCTGCTCATGAAATAAGAACAATATATGCAAGCCTTCCGTTTCACCATAATGTCTCTTTCAAAGATATCGTCGAGGACATCGCTTGGCATGTACAGTAGACCCTCTCGAGCTTTTATTTTCTCAGCAACATTCTGGATCATGTAGGCCCTGTCTAAGTCAGACAGGCGGCTACACAGTTACACAGGTCTGGACCCACTTGACGTCACCACAACCTCCGAACGGCACCCTACGAAGATTCCGCTGGATTTGCAAGGAAATTCTATAGGGTAAGAAGATCTTATTTTTTCTTCTTTGCAGGCTTTAACCACATCGCCTCCGGTTGAGCTGTTCACAGTTTAGGAGAGTGGGTTAACCTCCAATCTTCTTCAGTCAGAGGTTAACGGATAGCATGCTCAACATTCCCTCTGCTTATTACCTATTCTTCTGACGTTAATATGATTGGGAACATATTCATAGGAGAATGCAAATGCTTTTTCGGAGAGGGGGGGTGGTTTTTTTTTTTTTTATTGTCCCCGTAATAGGTTGACCATTCGGAGAACCATCCCAGGGCGAATGCAAATATTTTAGTAGACTTGCTTCTCACGTTACTTTAGAAATATCCACACATCCTAAACGCAATGCAAGCATCCTGTTACACGGTGTTCCGCTCAGCTTAAACCTAGCGCCACCTTTGGGCAGCAAGGGTAGGCAATAAGCAAGAGTCAGGGTCCTTAGTCTATACAGTATTAACAGAAAGACAAACTTTCGACTTTGGGAAGCCTAGATTCGGGAAGTAGTAGGGTTTATATTTCCTTTCCGCCTGCAGTCTCGGGGATGGAATAAGTCCGATTTTTTTTCCAGTATGCAGGCCCGGCCCTAGGGCAAGGCGAACGAGGCAACCACCTTGGGCACTCTTCTCCGAAATGCAGTTTTTTGGCTTGGGTCCCCGCGCTCATCGCTTGCTGCCTTGGGCCCCGCATGCTGCCTTGGGCTCCGCACATCCTAGGGCCGGGCCTGCAAGTATGTCGTAAGAAGCAAGCTCATGAAGAAAGGAGTTATTGAATCGGGACCGAAAGGGTGCGAGTTCAAATCTTGTCCTGGATTTTCTACGGTCGACTACTGAGGTGTATCCTCAGTCCAGACACATTATTCTAGTTGCCTCGTCATTTGTATTGCTGTGCCGATAACTGCTAAACCAACGAATCAGACATTGTTTTTATATTAATTTTTAATCTCCACTTAAATTAGCTATTAATAACCCATTAAATATTATGATATTTTCTGATACATTTTTGTACGAGATCACATTATAGGTTATGTTCCGTTTTGTTTATTAAAAATTGAATACCTCTCTCTCGTGTAGGGCAGAAAAGTTCAGAAGATCTTTGGAAAATGTTTCAAACGTTGTCATCAAAGATATCGTTTCCTTGGCATTGGAGATCGTCCGAGAAATTCAGGACATAAAGAAGGAAAAGCTTACGGAAACAGGTAAGCTGCTGCTTTTTTCGTTATTACCGTTACATGGGTAACTATGATATAAAATGCGGGTGAAGGAACCATGATCAGCTTGATGGGAATCCTTTTTTGCTGCTATGCTATGATGCATATCAGGTTACTCCACTTACCACCAATATTGTCTGGAATCCATTGATGTTTTCCTGTGTCGGTAGGGATGTCAGACTCCCATAAGATTCCTTTTGTTTTTCTTTTTTTTCCTCAGTTTTCAATTACTTTCTCTCCCTTTTGTTATTACCACTTGCTTATTCACCTAAGCATGTATTTCTTAAGCAGATTCCAGTGTAAAGTTAGGGCTAAATTTTCATGCTGATGTTTTAGGAACTGTCTGCTGCCTTGTTGTTGTTGTTGTTGTTGTTGTTGTTGTTATTATTATTATTATTATTATTATTATTATCCAGCTCAGGCCCACTTAAAGAACATTTTCTTATTTTTAAATGTGTCATATTTACTTAGATGTAACAGTTGAAACCGTTTGTTACATTTTGCCGACTAGTGCTTTACAAAAGATCCAGAAATGCAAACACGTCATAGCCAAGACACCGAATTTACATCGAACACCAGACAAATACTTTAGCATTCAGTACAAATATTTAATCGATATTTGTAAAGAACTGGAAACTTTTCCACCCCCAGAGATAGAGAGGAACACGTAAAACAGCGCATAAGGAGACCTCTGTCTGCTGACATACAGTGCTAATGAGAGTAGGCTTACAGCGCTGGCTCGAACTGTTTAATGTATTCAAATAACTACTGTTTCCTGCAGATTCTAAAGCAAAGGCTATCGGTATATCAGGGCAGCATTCGGAACCAGAAACTGACCTAGATCAGAGGGAATTCTTCCGTGAGCTTGGACTTCCGGTTACCGATTTAGCCCGATTGTTAGATAGGTCAGAGGCTGATACTGCCGCCTTGATGGGTGCATGGTAAGTTGTTAACTGGTAAACGAAACTTTGTATTGACAGAATGTGTATCGACATCGCCATCAAACTAAAGCTAATTCCTTTGTTACAGATGCATAATTATTATTTTGATTTTACTAGGTTTATAAATCAATAAAATTATGAATTAATACATGATGAGTTCGTTTCATTCGTTTGACTAAACAAAATATGTTCCACATCAATGAGTATGAATGCATAAATGACAGACATTAAATTACGCGATCCCAATTTATTTGTTCATTGAGAGTATTTTGTACACTCATATATGTCCTAAAAAGCATGTAGAGGAAGAAAATAATAACACAGTTCCCTTTTGGCTTTCTCTCATGAGTAAATGATAAATGAATAATTGGTAGACTTCTGACATGCTGACTGAATAATTATTTGGGACCATGCTGCCACCAACGACAGGGCAAAAGGAGACTCTGTACATTTTCCGTAGAAATATAAAATAATACGAAAACCTCTGTATGACAGAGTTTATTTGATAATTGTATTTAAATGTGTTTTCTCTGGCAGAGATGTGGCCAAAATTAACAAAGACGAAGATCTAGTGTATTGTATCCTTCAAAACCGCTAATGTGTACGAAAGGATATAGGCGGAAAGTTACAAAGACCAGACGACTAGAAAATGATGAATGAAAGCTACATCTGTTAAGGAGATTGTGTTAATATAATATAAAATTCTCTTTCAAAAATGTAGCCATTAGTCCTAAAAGGTAGTGCCATGGAAGCCTGAAAAGGTGTAACTGAGATACCTAGGTGTAAATGCATCACGAATGAACATGTAGTAAGAACGTGCACGTGTAAGGGTATCATCGATGAATATGTAGTAGGACTATGCACGTGTAAGGGCATCATCAATTAATATGTAGTAGGACTATGCACGTGTAAGGACATCATCAATAGATATGTAGTAGGATTATGTACGTGTAAGGACATCATCAATGAATATGTAGTAGGACTATGTACGTGTAAGGGTATCATCAATAGATATGTAGTATGACTGTGTACGTGTAAGAGCATCATCAATAAATATGTAGTAGGACTGTGTACGTGTAAGGGTATCATCAATGGATATGTAGTAGGACTATGTACGTGTAAGGGTATCATCAATTAATATGAAGTAGGACTATGTACGTGTAAGGACATCATGAATGAATATGTAGTAGGACTATGTACGTGTAAGGGCATCATCAATGGATATGTAGTAGGACTATGTACGTATAAGGGTATCATCAATGAATATGTAGTACGACTATGTACGTGTAACGGTATCATCAATGAATATGTAGTAGGACTATGTACGTATAAGGGTATCATCAATGACTATGTAGTAGGACTATGTAAGTGTCAGGACATCATCAATGGATATGTAATATGACTGTATGTGTAAGGATATCAACAATGAATATGTAGTAGGACTATGTACGTGTAAGGGCATCATCAATGAATATGTAGTGGGACTATGTACGTGTCAGGACATCATCAGTGAATATGTAGTAGGACTATGTACGTGTAAGGACATCATGAATGAATATGTAGTAGGACTATGTACGTGTAAGGTGGTAGGACTATGTACGTATAAGGGCATCATCAATGAATATGTAGTAGGACTATGTACGTGTCAGGACATCATCAATGAATATGTAGTAGGACTATGTACGTGTCAGGACATCATCAATGAATATGTAGTAGGACTATGTGCGTGTAAATGCATCATCAATGAATATGTAGTAGGACTATGTACGTGTAAAGCCATCATCAATGAATATGTAGTAGGACTATGTACGTGTCAGGACATCATCAATGAATATGTAGTAGGACTATGTACGTGTCAGGACATCATCAATGAATATGTAGTAGGACTATGTACGTGTCAGGACATCATCAATGAATATGTAGTAGGACTATGTACGTGTAAAGCCATCATCAATGAATATGTAGTAGGACTATGTACGTGTCAGGACATCATCAATGAATATGTAGTAGGACTATGTACGTGTCAGGACATCATCAATGAATATGTAGTAGGACTATGTACGTGTCAGGACATCATCAATGAATATGTAGTAGGACTATGTACGTGTAAAGCCATCATCAATGAATATGTAGAAGGAATATGTCTCTCGACAGTACTCTCTCATTGCACCAACATGTCATGAACATATGCAAGGCTGCATATCTTGAGCTGAGACGCATCAGCTCCATTCGCAAGTATCTTTCAGTTGATGCCACTAAAACACTTGTGTGTTCCTTAGTACTTTCAAGACTGGACTATTGTAACTCAGTTATGTCTGGTTCGTCTCAATATGTACTCCAGAAACTTCAAAACGTTCAAAACACAGCTTCTCGGATCATCCTTAGAGTACCACGATCACAGCACGCCTCCCCCCTGCTCTGTACAATACTCTGGCTATCCATACGATCCACAATTAAACACAAAATTTGTTCTCTGTGCTACGTTTCACTGACGGGCTCCAGTCCAACATATCTGTACGACCTCACCCATGTGTACACACCAGCAAGATACTTACGCTCCTCTTCTGACACTCGTATTCTCATTATTCCCACTATGAAAATGAAATCATATGGACAACGTTCTTTTGCATACCAGGGCCCAGCAACGTAGAACGAATTGCCCACTGAACTTAGACACAAAGACACAGTGATCTCATTCAAAAGTGCTCTTGAAACTCACCTATTTCAACTGCAAGAACAGACTTAAAGCACTAATAATGTTTCCGTCGTTTAAATATTTACAGCATGTTTTCTGTTTTCTAATTTCGTGGTGCTTGTTTTATTTTTTGTAATCATATCATTATATATGTTTCTTAAGTGTTGTCAAATATTGTAAAGTGCTTAGAGCTTCTAAAGATTAGGCGCTATACAAAGTCATTATTATTATTATTATTATTATTATTATTATTATTATTATTATTATTATGTACGTGTAAGGACATCATCAATGAAAATGTAGCAGGACTATGCACGGGTAAATGCATCATCAATGGATATGTAGTAGGACTATGTACGTGTAAGGACATCATCAATGGATATGTAGTAGGATTATGTACGTGTAAGGACATCATCAATGGATATGTAGTAGGACTATGTACGTGTAAGGACATCATCAATGGATATGTAGTAGGACTATGTACGTGTAAGAACATCATCAATGGATATGTAGTAGGACTATGTACGTGTAAGGACATCATCAATGGATATGTAGTAGGATTATGTACGTGTAAGGACATCATAAATGAATATGTAGTAGGACTATGTACGTGTAAGGACATCATCAATGAATATGTAGTAAGACTAAGTACGTGTAAGGACATCATCAATGGATATGTAGTAGGACTATGTACGTGTAACGACATCAACAGTGAATATGTAGTAGGTCTTTGTACGTGTAAGGACATCATAAATGAATATGTAGTAGGACTATGTACGTGTAAATGCATCATCAATGGATATGTAGTAGGACTATGTACGTGTAAGGACATATCAATGGATATATAGCAAGACTATGTACGTGTAAGGACATCATCAATGAATATGTAGGAGGACTATGTAAGTGTCAGGACATCATCAATGGATATGTAGTAGAACTATGTACGTGTAAGAGCATCATCAATGAAAATGTAGTAGGGCTATGCACGCGTAAATGCATCATCAATGGATATGTAGTAGGGCTATGTACGTGTAAGGACATCATCAATGAATATGTAGTAGGACCATGTACGTGTAAGGACATCATCAATGAATATGTAGTAGGACTATGTGCGTGTAAATGCATCATCAATGAATATGTAGGAAGACTATGCACGTGTAAGGGTAACATCATTAATGTGCAATAGGGCAATGTCTTTGTAAGGGCAATATCGTTAATATGTCATAAGACTGTAGTTGTAAGGGCAATATTGTTAATGTATTGTAGGGCTATGTAGATGTAAGTACAAAATCGTTAATATTTAGTAGGGCTATGTAGTTTTAAGCTCAACGTCACTAATGTGTCGTAGGGCTTTGTAATTGTAAATAGAATGTCACTAATGCGTCGTTCTCGTGGGTCGGTGGTTCTTTCCGCGGATTTCCCGGTTTCTTCCTCCACCATTAATACTGGCCGCCATGTATAGCCTATCCTGTGCTGAAAAATGGCGTTAAGCCCCACAACAACAACAACAACTAATGCGTCGTACGGCTTTGTATTTGTAAGTACAACGTCGCTATTGTGTTGTAGGACTTTGTAGTTGTAAGTACAAAGTCACTATTGTGTTGTTGGGCTATGTAGCTGTACGCACAGCATCGTTAAGGGCTATAAAGGTATAAATGTTAAGAGGAATATGTGATGCTATTGACTTGCGAAGTCGAAATCACAGCTTTTCCTAAGAAAGCACCCACATCAAGTTTCAAACGGATTATGGGAAATCATGTACGTAAAGTTTGGCATGGGAAAAGACATGATGCATAATTCTGTGTTTCAGTGTTGTCGCTTGGCGACGCATGCAGAAGTTAAAATTAAGAGCAGCATCTCAGATACGATCGGAGTTATTCCTATGTAGATAACGTTCAGTTACAATTATGCTCCTGTTGTTGAGGGTAAATAATACAACGTAGAGATACATAATGTTTCGTGGTGATACAATATATGGAAGTATTGTACCATATGCATGATGCATCTGAGTGCGTGAGCGTGTGTCTGTGTGTGTCCCAGATTTATTTGCTAAATTCACCTTGATGGCCCGTGTAGAAATTTATCCATGAAGATGACGTGAAAGCGCTTGAAGGCATAATGATGTATGTACCTTCACATTCCGATCCAATGTTTGACCTAAAGTCTGTAGATCTCAGGAGGACCATTACACACGTTTGCAGGAGTTTAGTTAACTGCCAGTTATCTAAGTGGTACTCCTTAAGTCTGTGTTTAATAAACAAGTATACTTGTATCCAAATTGATATATGCGCAAGAAATTATAATATTCGATGCCCTTTTTCATTATATTAAACGTTGCGTTTGAGCAAATACAGATATATAAATTCATTTAATTTCCTACCTTTTTCAACAGCACCCTTTCTGACCAAATCTCTGAGTCAGAAGTGCAACCAAATGTGTCCAGTATACCACAAATGACGGAAGCAATGGAGCCACTTGAACTACCTATGGGGGCAGCTGCTCTGCCTCAGAACCCGGTATTTGATATAGTTTACGCAATTACATGTAGGACGTTTGCGAGAATAATTGTAAGACAATGTTTACTGAGTTCAAATGTTATATATATATATATATATATATATATATATATATATATATATATATATATAGATATAGATAGATATATTGACACACACACACATATATATATATATATATATATATATATATATATATATATATATATATATATATGTGTGTGTGTGTGTGTGTGTGTGTGTGTGTGTGTGTGTGTGTTCTATGCAATGATCGATACACGCCGTTGTTATGCAATTAAACTCACTTAAACATAACTCTTCTAGCCGAATTATTTTCCATGGAGTAGTTGGTTCCCTGTCTTTAAATACTTCGCTATTGAGCAAAACTTTATTAAATGGAACCAGTCTAGAAATTTCATACTGCACACACCTGATCTTGCTCAGAGAATAGTGAAATATATATATTACCAGACGTTTCACTTACACGACATTAGTCTTAAAGACATGTCTTTTAAACATTCCTCAATCACCAGATGCTTAGTACATTTTGTTTATTGTATAAATTTAAATACGTATTACGAGCGTTCAGTTAGTTTTCAGAAAGTCAAAACTTGATTTCTTTTCTGTCTTAATCAGTCTCAGCGAGTGTTGATATTTTTGTTCTTTTTTTACCCCATTGTGTCATTCAAAGCGACCGGAAGAATGTGCAGTTAAAGAATCGTGTTCCGACTACAAAGAACTTCGTCATGGTAATATATGCATCTTTGTCTAATTACCTATGCCTTTCTGTACACCTCTGAGTGTACGTGCAACACAACATTAATATCATACAGAAAAGAGCAAAGTAAAATCAACAACCAAAAGTGTCTTCTGCAAACACTTGCAATTTCAATGTCATATGTTTCTCAGCACAAGCGTCCACAAACAGTAACATTTTTTATTAAAAGAAAATGAATAAATATAATCTTGTAGTTAAAACTTTGTATTCTCTCCAGTATATTACTTTTTCCTTTGTGCCAACTTTGTCTATAAATGTCCACAAAGATCTATTTACACTTCAATATTTCTACAGACCCCGTGTCCACCTTTGGGAAAATAAGTAACATGTCTGGAGATAATAAAACACTGAGTTTCAAACTCTCAAGCTCAGAATCAATCTCGAACGTTATATAATCTCTATAAAATACTACGTCTAACAGCACTAAGTCAAATCTTATATTATTGTATGTCAGAGTCTTTACAAATTCATACATAAACACATTGCAGCCACAGGTTCGTGTTTCACATCTATATTTGAAGTATATATTTGAAGTAAATTCTCTTGAGATGAAATAATTGCGCTCTGCATTTACTTTTCGCTAAACATATGCGTCAAATGTTTTTGTCCAATTTGTAACTTTGGTTTGCCTAAGCAAATGTAACCCGGTGGCTTTTAATGACTTGACATTGTTTCATATTTTTCAAGGATATTTATTTCTTCCGGTGGTATGGTGAAAGTATGGCATATGCCTACACATTATGAATAAAATTTAAAATAACAATTTCATCTCCATTTTAGTAGATCACTAAAGAGATACTTCAGTGTTCTTTCAAAATAAACTGGTTCCTTCTCTCACAGATATATGGTGTTATTAGACCTAACAAGAGACAGCTCCGGTGGTCTAAGTGGTTAGAGCGGCCGCCTCGGATGCGGTTGGTCGCGGGTTCGAAACCCGGCCGTGTCATACCAAAGACTTATAAGAACTAACAAGTGCTTCACAATAACTTATTTGCGATTTAAAGACTGGGCTATGAAATGAAAATGACTTTAAAACTATATATGAATATGACAATTTTGAAGTGTTAGTTTTGGAAAGTTTTGAACTTTCTGATTCAATTCCCACTTTGCTACAGTCGCAGCGTCATAGCAGTTATAAAGGAAAAAAGAATATTACATTATTGTCAAATAGCCTCTATATGGTAAACTATGAGCAAAATATTTCTAACAATAGTATTTGCTTTTAACACGAGAAATAATATTCTCCTTAATAAGACGTATAAAATCAATTATGTACTTTGCACCCATTTCAGCTATCTCGGAATTAAAACATATTCTGAACCCAGGAAGAGAAAAGGTTACTATCATAGACAGAAATACCATTCTTTATGAAGTCATGAAGTTGTACGACAAACATCCCAGTATAGCGATGCACGAACTGCGTGTAAAGTTTGAAGGGGAAGAAGGCTGGGATTGCGGAGGACTAACAAAGGATATGCTAGCTTCATTTTGGACAGCAGCATTAGGTCAGTATTTCTATGGCGAGGACGTCTTAGTTCCTCATGTAAATCTGGATCAGATTCGAAAAGGAGAGACTGATCTAAACGTCATAGGGAGAATTTTGTCCCATACTGTAGCGCTGACTGGAACTCTACCATTCAACATATCAGCAGCGTGTCTCATTTCTGCATTTCATGGCGGCAACTCGTGGATGTCTGATCAGGACCTTTTGCTGGAAGAGTATTTAATGTTTGTGAACAGCGAGGAAAGACTGTTAATGGAAAAAGCCCAGACGAAATTTGTGAGTCTTACAGAGGGCGAAAAAGATTCTTTAATACGTATGTTTGAAATACATGGACATAGATGCTTACCAACACAAACAAATATAAAGGAGAAATTGACTGACATAGCTGTAAAGGTTTTAATTCACGAACCTGCACGTTATCTACAACAAATAAAAGAAGGGATGCCTGAGATCCACGTGCAGGTGTTCTGGAGCCGCCTTTCCAAAGGAGCTCTCAGAAAACTCGCGGAAAAGCTAAGACCAACTCCGGGAAAAGCTGCAAGCATTTTGGTTCCGACTAGACAGCTGTCAGATAAAGAGAGTGAAGTTTATACCTATCTTGTGCATTTTGTAGAGAGGCTAGATAAGAAGTCTTTGAGAATATTTCTACAGTTTGTGACTGGTTACACAAGGCTACCAAAGGATGGGATAAAAATTAATTTCAACCCTGAACTGAAAGGAGCCTTCAGACGTCCCATCGCCCATACTTGTTCCAACCAACTGGATCTTCCTGTCGAGTACAAGGATTTGGAGGAGTTTGTGTCAGAAATGACATCTATTCTAGACAACCCACTGGCCATGCACATGTATTTGGAATGATTCCTATAGTGGTGTGGATTGTGGCCATTAGGTTCGAATTGAATGGTACTGTAGTTTGTTACTTTTAGCAACATGTAATTCAATGGATTTACATTACACCTGGCACTGGAGCTTGGCTCGACCGAGTTAGAGGAGTTTGTGACAGAAATGACATCTAATTTTTGACAACCCATTGGGCATGCAGGTGTATCTTGAATGATACCTATAGCGGTGGAGATTGTGGTCATTATGTTCGATATGAATGGTGCTAAAGTTTGTTGCTTCTAGCCATTTGTAAATCAGTGTCTCAGTCTAAATCGTTGTATTTACGTTACACCTGGTACTAGAGAATGTTTGAATCGAGTCGAGAGCATAACTAACTGATATATGAGAGGGGAATGGATGTAATGATTTCTGAAGAAAAATAACTATTAGGATTGAAAGTATTTTTTTTTTTTACTCTAGTCTTGAAAAGCAGCACTGAGAAAAGTTGGGCCTTAAAAGAAAATAGAATTAATTTTCAAACAGTTTATATTAATTTAGGTACTCACGTGATCAAGTAGCAAGATTTACCAAGGATTGTTTGCTTCTTTCTTTAGTTATTATTATTATTATTATTAGTAGTAGTAGTAGTAGTAGTAGTAGTAGCAGTAGTAGTAGTAGTAGTAGTAATAGTAGTAGTAGTAGTATCTGAGGAATTTATGGATTCATAGTGATACGTCATACAACAATAGTAATAGAACTTAAATTTAGTTATTATTATTATTAGTAGTAGTAGTAATAGTAGTAGCAGTAGTAGTAGTAGTAGTGGTTGTAGGAGAAGTAGTAGCAGTAGTAGTAGTAGTAGCAGTAGTAGTAGTAGTAGTAGTAGTATCTGAGGATTTTTGGATTCATAGTGATACGTCATACAACAATAGTAATAGAACTTAAATTTTGTCCAAAGCGATGCAGGCAAAACATTTGCAGAAGAAATAATTTTAGTCTGAGAAAAGATGTAACAGTTTCGTCAAAATGATGCATTAACAGTTTAAAACGAATGCTGTTTCTCATAATTGTCGTATTTAAACTTAAGGAAAGGCTGATTAGAACAGTTTTGTAGATTATGAAATATGAGACCTGGCTGTATGAAAAATCTGCTGTTTTG
Organism: Megalonaias nervosa; assembly: GCA_016617855.1. Classification (NCBI taxonomy): domain Eukaryota; kingdom Metazoa; phylum Mollusca; class Bivalvia; order Unionida; family Unionidae; genus Megalonaias; species Megalonaias nervosa. The sequence continues at coordinate 6,223 of JAECUM010016003.1, read as the reverse complement.
TATTTAATTAATTAATAATATGTACATGATATTTTATACTTGAGTCTGTGATGCATATATTTTATTGTGATATTTCTTTACCTACCGATAAACGGAGCAATATATGTTTTCCTTAAATGTCCAACATATTGACTATTTATGTTTCAAGGCAATAGATCATTGCATATTTTTGTCATAACTACGGATAATTAAGCGACTTTTTATGTACAGATGCAGTGATACTCAAAAAGAAAAATATATCCGTAATTCGAATTCATTGTTTCTACATGTCGTCTCTATAGTATATATATATATATATATATATATATATATATATATATATATATATATATATATATATATATATATAGTTATTGCTTCACTCACAAGATATGAGCAAGTTGAGTATGTGAAAAATAAAATGGAATAGTGTTTATTTATTTATTTTTTTATTTATCTATATCTTCATTTATAGCCAATCAAGGATAGTTATTAATTAAAGATGGTGCATAACGTTTGAAAAGCAATTCTATTTACTTTTTCAGTCGTGCATTACCTTACATTTCTCAAGAATGCAACCTGTAATATTTACTTATTTTTGACATTTTAAAATGTCCGGTGTTAGTCATTGGTGCATATTTGCCACTTTCTTACAACATATTGGTTATACAAGTGTATGATATATTATTTTGACTTTTTTTGTCTCTCTCTCTCTCTCTCTCTCTCTCTCTCTCTCTCTCTCTCTCTCTCTCACACACACACACAAACACACACATACAAACGCGCTCACGCGCGCGTGTGTGTGTGTGTGTGTGTGTGTGTGTGTGTGTGTGTGTGTGTGTGTGTGTTCATAAGTTTCTTACCGTGAATTTTTTTGTTTTATCTTCGTGGTTGGGGAAGTGGAGTGAGGAATGAAATTTTCGCTGTAATTAAATTTATATGTTTCGGAAGGGGTCTTACTGATTCCATAGACGAATTGTTATCCGATTTGTTATTGCATTTGTGGTTAACAGCAGCCATGAAACTCACAAACAAATAGATACCCCACGAAATATAAGATTTTCCCAGTATTTGATAAATGACGACATGAATAAAAGGTTCCATTTATAGTAAGAATTATTTACAACACGTGGTTTATCTCAGAAAGAAAATAATGCAATGCATGCATTTTGTTTATATCACATACAACTAAAAAAAAGTCATAAAAGTTCTATCACAGGTCCAAATGCATAAATTTCCAATTGAATTCCAGTGGTATTCCAAATAAGTTCCCATATTGGATGTGTTGGTGTGCCTGTAGTCTCTAACGTGGCAATGTGCCAAAGGCCAGGATTGTGCCGCCTTTTGATGTATCACAACAGTATAATCCAAAAAAGTCCTTGTCTGAATTCAGTGTAATTCCAAATTAATGTTTTCTGTCGAAAAATATTATTGATGAGCACTTTTTATTTCCAGTGAATATCAGTTTGAGTAAATAATTCCATCCAAATGAAAATATGAACACAACAATAACGCTGATTCTGCTTCATGATGCTAAGGCAAGAATGAGTAATTTTTCAAATAAAAACATATAAAAAAGCTAAGACACAATAACAGAATCAGGATGAGGGTCAAAAGTTCATTACTAGAACATTCTATGTTGTCAACAAGATAAGGTCTATGACTAAAATTATAATAAGGAGCATATCAGATACACCGGGTTTATCCATGAGATATACCAGTGTCCTAGACTCAGATCAAGATAAACAGGTTTATCTCCATTAATAATGATCCTAATATTTAATCTATACTCACAAAGAAATATTAACCATGTATTAGGTTGTTTACAAAATCAATGCCCCTAGTCAAGTTCACCATGAACTAGGTTTTGTACTAAGGTCAATTACAAAATACATTATATAAAACATATAATTATTGATGCAAAAACCCCAAAACATGATGCAGATTAAATATACAAAAAAAAAAAAAAAATGTTGTGGTGGATGGAACGGGTTATTAATTTTCCTAGAAATTATCAGTTTTAGAAGGGTTGAATGATACAAGCCAATTATTTTCCCACGAAGAAATTTTCTCCGAGTCAGAGCTGATGGTATCAGTGATTTTCTAGAGATTTGTAATATCTGCAAATAAACGAATAATGGAGTGTATATTATATGAAATATAATCTATGCATATGAAGAAAAGTAAGTGACCTAAAACGGATTATTAGAGTACACTAACTTTAGTAAATTTCCACTCTGAACACACGCCCGAAAGTGTCACTCGTTGCCTTCTGCTTTATAGATAGCTACAAAACTATTGTATAAGGCCTCAGGTGATATAGTTCTTCATGCTACAGAAGGTTTACCTATGTCGCAATATCCTAATCTGAAGTTATTTACAGTTGATATGTTTTATTATTACAGTAAAACCTGTTATGAGAGACCGCCCCTTCTGCCAACAAAAAGCGGTCTCTCAAGACAGGTGGTCTTTCATAGCAGGTTTGTACAAAAATACCAGTTTCCAAGGTCCAGTTTCAGAACAATTTCAAGAAAAATAACCACAATCACTGTACATATATTCAATTCTTTATTAATAGTTGTTGCTAAAATATTGTATGCATTCATCTAAAAACAAACTTATATTGTAATAAAGATATACTTCTATCATTAAACATGAAATCACATTTACATTTGAAGATCATATATTTTAGCATTTGAAATCGTTTCTGAATTACTCGTTTTCCTTTATAACAACCTAAATTTGTTTTACCGACGTTTAAACCGCTTTTTTGCGAGTGGTCTGCACTTTTTCACTTCTTTCAGTTACAATAATTATTTTCTCCAGCCTTAAAATTTGTCTCTTTTTTGTTGGAGGTTCGTCCATTGTTATTAAAATTCTAGGTGCTAAAATTATTAGTGCTCAGTTGTAATATCGAACGTAAAGACGGTGGCTGTGGGAAAATATGAAAAATCTATAAATGTGCATTGCATATCTAACAATTAATGAAATAAAAAGAAAATTATCTCATCCAGAAACAGGACCATTTACTCAGTGACAAAAGTCAACGGCTTCATTCAAAGATAACAAAACAAAGATCACAAGTCTTGAGCACTATCAATCGAATCTCGCAAATGATTCTCTCTTGCTCGTTTAATAGACAATGGCTTTATTCACCCCCGGCAATACCTAACTAACCAATAATATTGACCATTAGATCGATTTTTCACATGTGGGAAATTGTATTGTGCACAAACTTCTATTGGATGTTTACGTCACAACAGGTGTAACTCATTCAGAATCAGTTAACACTGGTTTCGAAACATTATCAGACATGTATATGAACTAACTGGTACAAACAGAAATTTAAACATACACGAGAAAGTCATCTAGACATGTTCTGAAGATGGTAGTTGACGCTATCCCAAACACCGATAGATAGATAGATACATACATGCATAAATACATACATACATACATACATACATACATACATACATACATAAAGGTTGAGGAAATAATCACCTACGATCGTTCATCCGTAGATAAGGAGAGCGCATGTTCACTATCGTCGTAGAAATATGGAATTATATTAAATAGGAATTGTGTTCAATACAGGACTTTAAACAACATTGGTTAATGCAGTAAAAAACCAAGATGGTGTAGCACATCCATATCATTAGAGTATTTCCATGTCTTGCAGACATATTGCAATTTTTGTCATTGGCATTCTATGGCATGGTTAAAATCCCCTGGACATTTTACAAATGGTAATTACAATAACTACAATAACTACGCGTATTGTAGCTCATTTACTGTCATTTGAAGATTTTCATCTCTCTCTCTCTCTCTCTCTCTCTCTCTCTCTCTCTCTCTCTCTCTCTCTCTCTCTCTCTCTCTCGTCTTGTTCAAATCATTGGATAATATATTTAGTCAGATAGATTTAGTTAGTATGTAAAATTAATAGATACCAACACTTACAAAAATCATTATATTTATGTTTGTAATTAGCTAACTTTTTCAAAAAATGCATTAGTAAAGATTACTTTCATTTTTTTAAGGGCTTAAACTTCTATTCAATGTATTCGTTATTTTCCTGGAGACTTGGTATAAGCCTGTTCGATAACGGTTGTTATGTCCCATGTCCTATTCCCATAATTTACCCATGATGCAACGTTCTTTTCGGTGAGCAAATGGCCATAGAACACAATTAATTTTACTATATATTCTCTACATTTGTTTCTCAGTACTGAACTTTCCACTGTGTGACAATCAATACAAATCATACGTTAATCTAAAATACCTTCAAAGATGACTTCACGGTGACGTTCTTGTCAAAGATTCACCGGCATTGTTTTGAAAGGCTTGACTGTCAACAAACCAACGTGCAATGGAACACAGATTTCACTTCCGGATCATCACCAAGACCTTATTACTCACACTGTACACTGTCACCGAAACACACACAGACAACCACACCATAAGCTCATATTCTAAAGAATAAACAATTGCCTTTAAATCCATACAAGAATGCCTAAATCTAACTCTTGTATCACCACCAAACGGAGACGGGAAAAAAAAATGCTCTGAAAATAGACTGGGACTACATTCGTGGGTACTGAACCGGAACTATTAATTGTGACCTGATGCCAAATCCTGATCACGGTCAGATGGCATCATTTTTCCGACCTAAGCATAAGCAAGGGTTACGCTAGGATAAACAGACCAAAGAGCGGACGGGTCAAGGGGGAAGTGGACTGGTGTTGGGGGTGGGTTTCTTTTCTTTATTTACCGATGAGAACAAAGACCTTGATTTCGACCAATAATTTTCACTCTGTGTTTACCAAATCTGAGTCAAGGTCAGGAACTAGGTCAGCTAAAAATACAATGTAGCAACACTACTGCGTTTTAATCAAGCTAAAAAGAACTGAACTGAATTTTCTGGAAAAAATATGTCAGATTCAGTGAATAAAGTTATCATTACAATAACATGTAATGAAATAAAAATAAAATGAAAAAGAATTTAAAACTAACACAAAAGTAATTATATTACATATACGTAACAAACCAAATAGGAACACTAATTTCCTATGACAAAATAGCTAGAATAAGTATTTAAAAATGTGTCATCTTTACAAGGGTTGAGGTCCATCTACCCCTCGTATCAAATGCACAATAAACGTAGGTTGGTGGTGCACTGTCCTAGGTGAAGATCTGACAGCAACCGTGCAGGGGTTATGTTCTGGTGACCTATGGTATTACCATAATCGCTAATTTTATCAGCAAATCAGATGAAGTCTTATATCATAGCCTTTGGGGGAATTAACTGCTGGACCCAGAACACAATTAATTTTACTATATATTCTCTCCATTTGTTTCTCAGTACTGAACTTTCCACTGTGTTGCAATCAATAAAAATCATATGTTAATCTCAAATACCTTTAAAGATGACGGTGAAGTTTTTGTCATAGGTTCACCGGCGTTTCTTTGAGAGGCTGGACTGTAAACAAGCCAACGTTCAAATGGAACACAGATTTCACTTCCGGATCATCATCAAGATCTTATTACTCACTGTATACTTTCGCCGAAACACAGACACCATTAGCTCATATTCTAACGTATAAACAATTACCTTTAAATCCATACCAAGAATGCCTAAATCTAGCTCTTGTATCACCACCAAAAGGAGGCAAAAAAAAATGCTCTTCAAATAGACTGGGACTACATTCGTGAGTACTGAACCGGAACTACTAATTGTGATCTGATTCCAGCATGGCTCAAAGACCATCAATGTATGCAGAACGATTTGATTCACTTTAAGATTTCTGAAAGCTGGATTTCCATTGGCTAATTCAAAGGTCACCAGAACATGATCCCCTAAGTGATCACTGTCGGATCTTCACGTAGGATATTGGAGATCTGATTTAATCAGATTATTTGGAGAGTAAACTGTTCAGCGTGACACAATTATTGAAAATACACTATTTGTTTCCGAAACAGAAATCCTTTGAAATCACTCCCTATTGTCTGTGTTGGCCATCCATATATAGTTGATGTAACTCAGAAATAGATTTACATTAACTATCCAATGGAGCTTACTCACCGCTGTTAGAAAGAATGACAAAAAAAATTCGGAAGTTTTAAAACTGAATATATTTTAATTAGTTAGGTCCTCAAAAAGTAAATTAGAAATTTCTAAAATATGCCATAAATTGTTCTGTCTTCGCTAGCTGCATCTTTTAGAAATAAGTAGACCTTGCAAAAA